>MU223057.1:1839204-1861258 GCA_018584345.1 Thuja plicata | reverse complement strand
TTTTATTTAATTTTTAATTTAATTCATTTCCTTTTTCAACAAATAAAGTGCTTTAAGTGGGGATTTTTATTTATTTAATTAAAAGAGAGGTTTTCTTTCAATTAAATAAATTAGAAAAATTTTATTTAATTAAATGGGAGGAATTGAATTTAATTAAATAAGAGAAATTTTATTTAATTAAAAGGGAGGTTAAATCTTTTAATTAAATAAAAGTGGTCAAACCTTAGGAAATACTGAAATAATTGAATTAATTGAATTAATTACAATTTGATCAAGAAAATTGATTTGAATTGAAAATATTCCAAAGCATTGATTCAGAAAATTTGATAAAATGATAAAATAATAAATGGGGCCCAAAGTCTAGGCGACCATTTTAGGGTGCATACAACTATATGCATGTACAAGTATTTTAATATATTTTTCTCCTTTAATTTGACCATTATAGTGGACATTTAGAATTGGTATCAATAAATTTATTACTAGAGGATGTTTTATTGAAAGATTTAATATGTAAACTTAGTGATTATTTGGGCCACAAATATATTCTCCATCTTCAATTTCTGCTACGATGTATAACATGTCATGGAATTCACAAGTATAATTGAATTCAGTTGATAAAGATTTTATCTTTATATACGCCTTTTCATGACCATGATAACTGGACTCGGTGCGATTCTGTTGTCTTTTACTCCTTATATTTTTTAGTGTGGCTAGTTTAAAATCTTTGTTTTTCATCAAAGAATAATGTTTAAATATTATGTAGGAATATACAATGGACTTTGGGTTTCAATTATTTTTAGGGGGTCTTATACCATTTATTTTGATTCAATTAATGACTTAAGAGGATACTGAATTTGATTCTTAAATTTCTACGAGAATAATCATTTGATTGGGGAAATTGGCCTTAGAACTACTCGAGTTATTTCAGGTTACTAGTTGCAAACATGAGTACCATTTGCAGCGTATACTTGAATGGTGAATTTATTCCAAAATCTTTGTTTACCTCATTATTTTGAAACATTATAAAAAATTATTACAATTTTAGGTAATTAAGATTAAATTCCAGATGTTTTCAATAGGTTCCAAAGAAGCAAGGAATGCCCAATGTGTTAGAGGATCTTCAGTTTGAAGGATCCTGCAAGGTGTGTATAAATTTTGCCTTCTTGTTTTTTGGGGCTATATATAGAACTCTATTTTCTTTTTCTTTTGTTTTTGTTTTTGTGGTAATATGGTTGATTGTGTTATCCTTCTCTGAATGGTGGGATAATATTCTGGAGATGCTATGCTAATAAATTATAGCTATCATATTCTTTGTTTGGTTATCGTTTATTTTATTTTTTATATTGATTCTGCATTATTGCTAAATAGATCTTTGAATATTAACAATAGTTTTATATTCAACAAGGATCACATATCTTCTTCTTCTTTTTGTTGTTGGAAGGATAATGACAATTGAGGGAATCCATTTTAGACTTTAATTATTCAATATTTCTCTTGTAACCAAGAATTGCTTGTGGAAATGGAGCAAGAGAGGAATATAAGATTAAGTCGGTCTCAAAATTTTCCCATGTTTGCTCATAATTCTCTAGATGAAATCAAATTTCACCATGTTTGTGTTCTTTTTCCCTAACATTAGGCCATCATATTTGTCATGAATGAATTGAAACTTATATTGTCTCCTTTACTATGAGATTGGAGGATTGTAGTTGAGCACTAATGACCATATCACCTCACTATTGTGAAAGTTGTTTACACATACTTATTTTTAGAACCCTACAACCTTGCTATTGTTATGTCGTTGTCTATCTCATTATGTCCCTGCTAATAATCTCATGGTTGTCTATTGTCAACCATCCTTTGTTGTTAGGGCCTTTCATGTGTGGTTTCCTCATTTTGACCATTTATATTGCATTGATATTTTGAATATGACTTCCATGCCCATCTTTATCCAAGATCTCATATCCTAAACTCACAACAAGCTTTGTACCTTTGGCTTTCCCCTACAGGTCATAATGGACATTCCAACCATTACATTCCTCTCTCGTAGCCTGCATTCTCTCAGTATCTTGAAACAACATTTTGGGGGTGATTTGTTTTGTTCCCCAAAACCCTTTTAGAGAATGCAGGGATCTTGGAGGTTAGGGGTTTCTGGGCTTTCTTCCTCTTTCAATTATAACAGAAGAATAGGCTGATTTAGCAATCTCAGGGAAGAATATCTCGAGCTAGACATTGGTACTGTGTTTTCTTCAAACTTTAAGTCTTCTTTGTGCAGAGACGGGGTTTCATGGCAAAAACATCTAGGCTTATCAAAACCCAATAAGAATTTGCTCCAAAATGAAGAAAATCAGTCTTCAAAAGAGGGAATATGCGAGAAAATCCCCTTTTACTTGTATTTTCCCACCTACCAAGTACAAGAAAGCTGACACAAATACAACCATGAAGAATTTTATAGTACTTTCCAAATAGCTTCTATGTGTAAGAAATTACCTAAACTTCTTCCTGCAGACGGAAAATTGTAGCAGAGATATTCAAAACTTCCCTTTCCTTAAATTGTGTTTAGTTTGCTTAAAAATTAAAACAATGAAAAGTTAAAATGTATGGGTTTTTGAATTTATTCAGGAAATGAACATAACAAAGGTATGATGTGAGAAATTTCTGCTAAGCCACATTTTGCAAATTTGAATACGTATTGAGAACTGAGATTTCAAATATGTATTATTAATGGAGTTGACATTATTTTAGAAGGATCAAAGATGCGATTTATATCTATCAAAGAATAATTTTCTTGCATTTTGTTTTTTTTGAGTGAGTGTAACACAAATATTAATTTTTTTCTTGTATGAGTTTATTCACCAAATTTTATCTTCTTCATGGGAAGAGATGGTGTTGTTGATAGCTCATATTTGGATAGTGTTGCTAGAGGAACAAGAAATTGCATATGTATTTCAAGTCTCATTAATGACATTAATTTCATTGAGTCATGCAAGTGCAACCCTAAAATGTCAACCTCAAAGCATAGATGTTCTGAACAATATTTACTATTTCCAACGTTATTTCTATTGGGAACACAACTATTGTACCAAATGGAACATTAATTATTAGTAAAACACATTAGAATGGATTTTGGAAACCATTAATTTCATCTCATGTAAAATTCTATGCTCAACATGATAGCAAACCTGTAGTAGCCAATAATATTTGCTCATGGAAGCTAAGTTAGTTTGCAACTCTCATTACAGAGACATGCCAAGAATGATACTACTGGAGGATATGTTAGATTATATTTGAAAACAATTGTCTTGATTTCCACAAGGATAATTGTCTCTGTATTACTGGATTTGCACCAAGAAGAGCCATTGCAATACTCAATTATGCTTCTAGAGGAGCTACAGTGCGGAATATAGCATTTGGTTATGCCATAATGATGATATGTACCATTTTTTATGAAATCAAGATGGAAATAATTATATGTGCAAAGTGTTTAACCTGTTGCTTCTGTTCTTGGACAAGAGGATCTAAAATAAACTCTTGTGCCTGAAAAATTAACAGCTGGGGAAGTGCTTGTCTTGGCTGAAAGATTGAGGAAGGTATAAGAAATGATAGAAATATAATTTGTTTTAATTTTAATATTGATGTCTACGGAGCCCAAAATTGGTTGTTGGGACTAAGAGATACTGTGCATAGAGGACAAGGGGAGTGCAAGCAAATATCCCAAGAAAAACACAAAAAATAAAGGAAACAACACAAATAAAGTAAAAGAAAAGGGGAAAAAGTGATATGAATTTAAAGGAAAAATAACTTAGTAATATACCTGATATGTGTAGCCACCTGGATTTGGTCTGCTCAGACTATAGACCCTAGTTTCCCTAAGTGTGATCATACCCCCAATTATGTTCAAACAACCATGTTACTGCTTGGCATAATTCTTTTGAAATCAATTTAATCTCCTAAAGTGATCAAATCACTAAATTAATTACTTTTAGCCAAAATCAAAATCAATCAAATACATGGCTAAAATGATTAATTTGCTAGGAATTAAATAAAGTCCTAAATCAATTTCCCACTTGCAAAAGAACCCATTCCCCTAGCCTAATCAATTTAATTAAATTGGTTATAGTCCTATTGATTATTAAAAAGCAATTAAAGGCTTAAATAATTAATATTCCTATTTTTGAATAAATTAAATAAGTTTAATTCATTTCATTAATATTCCTCTAAACCCCAACCTAACCCACTTCAACCACTTTGACTCTAGGTTCAAACCTGTCCCAACCCATTCACCCTTGCTAAACCTTCTTCTAATCCTAATTCTATCCTAACCCACCTCCTAATGTTGTCAAATTCCATTAGGGAGTGATTAACAACTCAACCCACTTGAGAAAGTCAAGGAATCTTTCCTTAAGTCCACTTTCTCAAGCTTGCCTCTTACACCCTTCGCATGCTTCTTTAAGGCTCCCATTAATGCCTCATTAATGGAGATTCCTTATGCCCATGCCTATTGAATTCCTTTAGCATTTATTGCTCTTACACTTCATTAATGAGTTTTTCAAACCCCATTAATGCACCTTGTCCCCCCTCTCTCTCCTATTTCTTCTATAAATAGAAGGTGTTTTTGAGCACAATTAAGCCCATAACTTATATTGAAAATGCAATGGTATACTTTTAGGATTCATATAGACTCATATTTCATTTAGTTTCATTGTTAATGCATTGTTATAATCTTCATTTCAAAGCTAGAATGTGTGTTTAAGGAGTATCTTTCTTAGTTTTAACTCAAATCTTTCATGCTAAGTCGTATATGTCACTGATAGTAGCATAATCTAAGGGCTATTATGTTGCTTATCATACTCTTCTTAGTTAGAAATTAATAGGTCGATTTTAGTGTTTTATATGCTCTTCTAACCATGTTTTCCAATAATGCGATGACCTATTGAAGTGTTGTGTCTCTCTTAATAGGTACAAAAATCACACACATATTTATGGCGCCCACTGTGAGGCTCAATTTGAGATTTGCCTCATTTTTTACCCCATTTTTCACTAATCTTTCCTCCCAATTTTTTGGTCCAGAATCGCATCTGGTCATTTTGGCTCGCATCCGGGATACGCCCTTGCAATGCAAAAAATGAGGCTCGCATCTGGGATTTCCCATATTGTTTTTGGTTTAGAATCACATCTGGGGAACATTCAGTCGCATCTGGTGACAAAGGCTCACATCCGGTATATGGTATCGCATCATGTGTTTTAACATCGCATCTGGTGAAAAATCTTGCGTACTTTATTGCCTAACTTCTAACAGTTTGATCATTGTGGTTTTTGTCTTTTAAAAGGCAGCCTAACTAGTGTTTGCAGGTTGCCATCAAATCTTTTCGTGGGAGTTGGACAAAGAAATACTAATGTGGTTTTTCAGGTTGCCAAACCCCCATCTTGACCTCTATTTACATGCTTTTTACACTAAGGACATTTTCTAATCTTCTACTAAATTGACTAGAGGACTATGCTCTTTTTCCTTTTAAGGAAAATCAGAAAGTCACACATAAGTTTATGAGTTGAAAGGAATTTGGAGATAACTGAACCAAGCAAACATAACTAAATTTCTTTTGGGTCAGTAAATGAACAACTCAAAGCACTAAAATTGCGGGCTAAATGAACAACCTCATTGTCTAATTTTGGGGATTATAAATTGAACAAGCTACTCACCTAAAATTGTGGATAATTGAACAACACAAACTTTACTTTCAAGCATTTTGTTTTCTATTAAATAGGAACATCTTAAATCGAACTCAACATTGCTTGAGGGAATGAACTATTTGCTTGAATTTGTTTTTGGAGAAAACAACATGGATTAGGAGAGTATGCTCTTCTTCTCTGGAGAAATCAAAAATTTAGACGTCCTACGCTCGCCAATCCTTTGTACGCTTATTTAATAGTAGAGGGCATGTCAGTTGAGGAAAAAATATCCCGGAAATGACCCAAGTGAGGATAGGTTTTACGCCAACCCTTCCAACTCACTATAAATAATTGCTTCCTTGTAAGCCAAAGCCTCGGAAGACGGAGCCGGTTTTGTTCCTGAAATTTTGACATCATTCCTTGAATATACTTGGGTATGTGTAGAGTGGATCCATTTGAATCTTGCTTGCGAGACTACACACATTTGAGTACTCATAGGGCTATACGCCTCAATTTTTCCTTGTATAATTCTATGGGGGACAGTTTCGAACGGATTGCCCAATCATAGACAACATTTAAACTGAAAGAATTCTTGATTCATCCCCGAAAGGGTGATAATCTTTGTGCAAGGAAAAAAATAATTGCCCTAAGACACTTGTCATATCGTGCCCTCACTTGCATTTGGAGTCGGCTAATACAGCATCATGACTGGAGTCATTGCGTGCTTGGTGATGGTTGTATTCTTATTAGCATTTGAGTGTATACCTAAGTCAACGAGCAAGGATTTTCATCCTCTACCTAGAAATCAGGGCATAAAAATGTGTATGTTCACCCTTTAACAATGCAACAATGCTTGACGTGACTGAAATATCACTAAAAAGATAACATTTTCAAACAAGCAACAAATTTTGGGTCTACACGTGTTTTACACTCACTGGAAAGTCTCAGAACAACCTTATTGTCAAACAAAATTTCACGTACTTTGAGACAAAATAAATGAAATGTGATAGAACATTACAGGCTCACATCTGGGATGTTGGCTTGCATCTGGTAATTTCTACATCACATCTGGGATGCTGGCTCGCATCCGGGATATCGAAGCTCGCATCCGGGATGGTGGCTCGCATCTGGGAAAGCATAGTGTCACATTCAGAGGATCGCATCTAGGATAGTGGGCATTTTTGTAGGTCTCTCTCAGAAAAATTTAGTATATTTGGGTACCCTTTTGGCTCCTTAGTCTGGTCCTACTGCTTTTTATGGTCTGTCAGTTGTTGTTTCAAAACGTTTTCACAAGTCTACCTTGCATGTCCTTTTGGATCTTCACAATTGATCTTGAATCATATGGATTTTACAATCAACAAAACAACTTGATTCCCAGCTCACTATCAGGGCACTCTAACACCCTCTGACGCTGGAGTCACTTACTTCAAACAATTGACTCTCATTGGTTCCTAGCTCACTATCAGGGCATTCTAACACCCTCTGACGTTGGAATCAATCACTTTGAAACATCAAACCCAAACCCACACATTTGGGGACAATTCAAAAATTATTTTGGCACCATTCCAAGACTTTGATCAAAACAATCTTATGATGGCTGAAAACAAATGGGATAGACCCTATGGTCTTAACAACAAGGAAGAAGAAATTCTCATTAAGACCCTATCTAAGAAAATGAAAGCTTTGAAATATGAAATTCAAGACTTAAAGGAAGAAAAGGATACCTCATCAAGTGGGTCTTCACTAAGATCAATCTTTCCTCTTCTCTATGATCACAAGACACACATGTATTCACATTCTTCAAAGGAGAAACATCCTCGTGGTAATCATATCTTTGATTAAGAGATTATTTCAAAGGATCGCGTCAATCCTATCTTCGATCAACGTCCTCATAATCTTGAATCCAACATCTCTTTGGAGAGTTCAAGTGGATCTACATGTCCAAGGGATAGAGAATTTACTCCTTTGAGATGATCTTATACAACAATGCTAGCAGAGCTTCTTGAAAACAATCTTATCACATTGCCTCAAACCACCTCATGTGGAATGTCATTTGTGAGTACCTACTATGCCTATCATCGAAATAATGAGCATAAAACTTCACATTGCATAGAGTTAAAACATAAAATCTAAGATCTAATTGATGATGCCATGATCAAAGTTGAAGATACTAATGGTGTAGACACCCTAAAATGGATAGGCTTGCGACTTTACATTAAAAACACTAATTTTCATCTATTAATTAATGGTTTTTTAATCATTAATTAATCATCTATTTTCCTCTAAATTCATTCCCAAATCATCTAATCAAATTACCAAAATTAATTAAATAATTAATTTTATTTAATTAATTAGCTTTAATTGATTAATTACCATTAATTAATTAATTAAACTCAATTTCCTATAGTTTAAATTTAAATATTTAAACTTACTAATTAAATTCTTCCAATTAAATTAATTTAATTTCATCAAATAAAGCAATTCTTAATAAAAAAGAATTCAATTATCTCACATGTTGAAAACAATAATTAAATATTCATTTTTCTTCAAAGAGATAACTCTAATCAGATCACATGGGTTACTCCACCCATCTCTCCAGTCCACATGGGTAACTTCACCCACCTCTTCAGTTCAAAAAGGTAACTCATAATTAGCTCTTTAGTAAACCAAGCTTTATCTCCTCTTTACCAAATGAAGAGGTGGAGTTTACTGATGGCTTCTTTAGTTCCTTTTAGTCTCAACCATTCATCTCCCTATCTCTGGGATTGATCTCAACCATTCATTTCATCACCAATTCCTATATAATAAACCCTTCATAACCATTTGAAGTATCTAGGATTTCAAGCTCTCATGCGCCATTACTCTGTCAGTTTGGTTCTAGCATTCAAGTAATCTTGCGATCACACACCCATTTCAATTAGCAACTTCTCAACACTTCTCAAGTCATAGACGTTGCCCCGCCAATACTGAGCATCAAGAACAACGTTTCGAAAGAAGTAGAGAGAAACAATAGAAGCTTCAAGCATCGTGGGGTTTGCATTCATTTGTTTTCCTTTCTCTTGCTTGTACATTTGATTGATTATGTTTCATTGTTATTCATTTTAGTAGTATTGTGTATTTGGTTTATATCATTTGTGAAACCTATGCTACTGACCCTCACCCTTGGAAAGCTTGGGAATCTATGGATCACGAAATAGAGAGGCGTACATTTTGGTGAACTTGACGTGAACAAACAGCCCAAATATCTCTTGCAGATGAAGAACCAGATTGATCAACCACATCCGTACGGTCATAAATTTAAAAATTTGACTTTTCTTCGACATTTGTATTATTTCGCATTTGCTGGTATTTTATCGCAATCAAAAAACTGTGTCGCAATCAACTGGTTTAATACCGCAATTGATTGCAGGCTTTTACAGTATTATTCTATCTATTTTTGTCTTCTTTCTTCAGGTACTTTTCTGTAATTGTTCGATCCGTGCCGCAATTGAACGAATTTTTCTGTAGTTTCTTGATCTGTGCCGCAATCGATAGCATTTTGTCGCAGTTGCAAGAAGTTTGTTGCAATCGCAGAAATATTGCAATATCCGATCCAAATCTTTTGCCCATCTGTTTCTAATTTGACATTTTTTCAGTTTCTGTGCAGGATTGGACCAAATCACTGAGGACAGAGAAGGGTAAGTTTTGGTAAGCATCATTCATTATTTCAAAGTTACATATATTCTCATTTTGCAAATAATCTTTTTTGGTACTAACCTATTTAAACAAAGCAAACTAAAAGGAATTCATTTGTCGATTTGGGTTTAAAAAGAACAGTTCTTACAAAACATATCACATCTCATATTTTGGATTTGGGCTTAAAATTGACGTGAGGATTAAAACTGAACAAAGGCAAAAAAATCTCTCAATTTGGTGCATTAAAATTGAACAAGCAATCAACACCTACTTTTGGGCTTAAAATTGAACATTGGTACTTGTATGGTGGTGTAGCTTAGTTCACACTTTAAACTTTGGAGCTTAATCGATTTACCTTGTGTCTTGAGTTTTGGGTGCATTTGCACAAACTATTAGATTACAAACCTTTACTTTTTTAGAAAGGTCTGCTCGGGGAATGTGCTTCTTCCTCGGAGGATGACCTTAAACCGGTAATCCTTCTGATCGGTATATAAACAAGGCGCGAACCAAAGTTCTGTCTTATCTAGCCAAGCTCAGGCAAGACGTGTTGATAATAGTCTGGATCGGGTGAATATCCCTAAGGAGCCAGTGTGGTCAACTAGGCTCTTAAGTGAGTCACGCACGTACAAACCGATTGGAGAGATGCCACAGACCCTTACTACAACCTTGATTAATTAGAGGCCAACCCGTTTTACCTCCGAACATATACCTTATTATAGTGCAAGGGGTTGTAGAATTTCCCCCCAAGATTTCCAACATATGTGTCCCACGGTATTTGTGTAGTGGAAGAGATCTTCACTCCACGACAACAATACATGGAAACAACAAAAACACGGACACCTATGTTGTGGACCTTCATGTCCTAGTAGTGTGACAATTGTTGTGTGAGCTAATGGACATTCAAGCATTGGGCCTATAACATTGTATTCTGAAGCCATTGACCTAGATTAATACGACTGTTCATTGTTGAGACCTTGTGATAACCTTGCAACTTGAAAAAGTTGTAGAACATACACAATTTCAGTCTTCATTCTTCAAAACACAGTGTCTATTATGCTTGTTCCTTTGATCAGTTTCTGAAAATGCAAAACAAAACATATAAACTATCAAAATGAGTCAAACGTGTTAAAGTATAGGGTTGTCAACGTCAACTGTCTTGCAAATCAGAAGCATTGTTCCAGAAAATTCAAAAATATCAAACAGTGATACTTATCCTCTAGTCTTTTTTAGACTGTTCCTCCTTTACCGCAATTGCCCGCATTGTGCCGCAATTGAAGGAATTTTGCCGCAGTTGATTTGTTTATTACTGCAATAGTCATGTTTATTATTGTAATCGGTGATAAACTACCGCAATCGACCAGTTATTTTATCATAATCAGTGAAATTGTACCGCAATTGACCAGATATACTATATTCTTGTTTTGACCTAAAACCTTGAAAGAATTCTTCATTTGGTGTCCAAAACTAGTGTCTATCCCAAGAAAATGCAAAGAACATTGTGTGAATCTCTAAACATTAAAGATTACTCTTTCTCTGTAAAGCACGATTATTGTCAAAAAACATTGTTAGTTCAAAAGCTCAGACTCGAAATACCTTGATCTCATCATATCAAACATCATCATCTTTATCAAAGTGACTTTGTCCAAGGCAAAGGTCAGCAAATCTTATCTTTTATCATCACCACTTTGAGATCAAGTTATATCAAAATCCATCCTTAGAATTACCCTTGTCCAAAACATAACTCAGACTTCCTCATAAAGGATCCTCTTCCTTGTTTGTTTTATATCACTTGTTTTAGTTACAAAACCTGGACCGCACTATGTCTCAAACACCTCATGGAGGACCTTACACAAGGTCTAAGGCTAGAAATCAACCTAATGAGTCATATATCAACCATTTTCCCGCTTGGGAAATAGAGCAAGGGAATGATCCCTTCATGAACTCTAGTTCTGCTCTATTTATTTAACAACCCCATGGGGCAGCCTTTTTTCAAGATATCACAGAAGAAGAACTTGAAGATGTGGAACAAGATGCTTACTCCATGAAAGTAGTTGACTTTGTTGTAGAGAGGAATCCTGAACATTACTTGGCCATGCTAATAAAGAAGGGAGTCAAACTCCCCTCTAAATTCAGTGTATCAACTATATGGCCCGAAAACCCTCTCGCAGGTCAAAACACTACTCAACCTCCTCAGATACTACCTGTTGTGTCTCAGATCTTTCCACCATTGGTCTTACCCACATTGACACAGACTATATCCAATCAAACCAATGACCCAACCCAGGCCAGCACATCATCTACTCAAAGCATGACACGCTCGCAACTAAGTGCACCCATGGTCACTAGTATGCCTCCACCTTTGGCCTCATGGCCAGGACAATCAAGCTCTCATGCTATGCCTTCCATCCCACCAAACACCAACTATTTTGAAACTATGTCGATGCTGCAATCAATTCACACTAGTCTTGGGATCAACACATCATGCCTGCAAGGATCCATCTCTGCAGGAATGACTTACAGTCAAGGCCCGCCCAAAGCTACATCTTTGCCCATTCCGACACCAATCCAACCTCTGCAACAACAACCCTAGCTTCAGTTGCCTCAAAATCAACCCACGCAATAGCAACCCCGGCTTTAGTTGCCTCAGTTCTAACCCCCGCAACAACAACCCCAGCTTCAGTTGTCTCAAACCCAACCGCTGCAACAGCAACCCTAGCTTTAGTTGCCTCAAATCAAACCTCAACAACATCAACCCCAGTTTCAAACTCAACCTCAGTAGCAGCCATACCAACCCCAGCAGTATCAACCCTAGTTTCAATCACAACAACAAACACATCAAAACCCGCCATGGGCTACTCATGTCCCTCCATTTATAAATCACTCAGTGGGGAATCAGTATCAAGTCCCTAGGATGAAATCCTATGTTCCTACTCAAGGGACACAGAGGCACAACCTCATACCCACCATAGCACAAAGGAATGTCCACACACACCAGCCTCAATATCAAACGGACATGCTAATGCAACAAATGCAAACCCTTCAAACCCAAATGATGGATATGCAAAATCAGGGGCAAACTAAATCCTATACCGCAGAGGATTTATACCCATACCCCTTTGACCATTCTCTTCACATGTCTTTGTTCCCAAATCACTTCTCGGTACTGAAATTTGACAAATATAGGGGCAGTACCAACCCTATTGAACATATCCGAGAGTGTTTGCTAGTTTCGTCAAAGTCACTCATGATGAGACATATTTAATGTGACTGTTTCCACAAAGCTTGGTCGGACTAGCAATGGAATGGTTCTCACATCTGCCTCAAGGCATTCAGTCTTGGGGAGAATTGACTGAAAAGTTCATAGCTCACTTCCATCATAACATCAAGTGCAAGGTCAGCATCAAGGACCTTTGCGAAATCAAATAGAAAGATGGAGAGTCTTTTGTGAAATTCCTACAGAGATGGAGAAATATGGCAAACCGTATAACATATGATGTGCTCAAACAAGACTTAATAGTCATGTTTGTTGACAATCTAATTACAGACATGTCATTCACAACAGAGTTATAGTTAGCTCCAAACTTCACACAACTCATCGAAAGAGGAGTTCGTTGTGAGCAAAACTTAGTCAAATGAGAAATCCTTGTAGATCCCACACAAACAAATATGAATAAGAATGCAACAGAAAAAGCTAAGTGGTGGAACAAAAACAAAAATGTCACTAGCGATGGTGTCATTGATGTGAAGACAGTCAACTACGCACAACCCAAGGTGTCACTGCAAGGCACACCTATGGCAAACCAAAAACCCACAGGGCCCACTCAACAAGCATACACCCAAAACCAACCCCCCCTATACAAGCGGCCGCTGTGTCAAATAGTCAACAACAGAATCAACGCAAACCATGGTTTCAATTCCAACAACGAGATTTCACACCATTGGGAGAGCCAATAGAGTCAGCTTTACGCAAGTTGATACAATCAAACACTATCACTCTCCCAGAAATCAAAGATTTTGAACAAGCTGAAAACAAACAGAGGTGGTATAATGACAAAGATTTCTGCGAGTTTCATCGGATGAAAGGGCACAAAATGGCCAACTTCTACCGATTGAAACATGCTATCCAAGATTTGATTGACATAGGGATCATCGATGTGACGAATACTCAAACCAAAGGCACAACTGATCACACTATAATCAATGATACCTTCCATGATCAAAACAAGGGAAAAGCCTTCGGGTCTGGTGGACAAACAAAACAAGTTAACTATACATATGCCAACAGTGATAATGTTATCAATTGCCTCAATCCTTCAGATGGCCATGTGGCTACAATCACTATCAAAGAACAAGGTAACAATTGTGTTGTAACAACACGTCATGCCAGAGTCATCTTGCAAGGAGTACCATCCTCAATTACTACATCAGCCAATCCTATAGCAAACTCAGATCCACAAACAAGCATAGTGGACCAACTAAAGCGCACACCTGCCCAGATCTCCATGTTTGACCTATTGCACATATCTCTGCAGTATAATCTGGCACTTGACCAATCACTTCAGAATGTAGTTGTCCCAAGGGACATAACACCCGAGAGCTTCCAAACGATGGTCAACCATATAGCAGCTAACAAACATGCCACATTCACAAACTGTGATGTGCTGCCGCATAAACCCCTGCATAATGATCCTCTACACTTACTTTTCTAGATCCACATTAGCGTTGTCCATAAGGTCCTTGTTGATGGTTGAGCTGGGTTAAACATATGTACTCTAAAGTTAATCAAGCAATTGGGATATTCTGAATCAAGCATTGATGTCACCAGGAGGATAAATATCAGAGCCTATGATGAAGAGGAAAGGTCCTCTAAGGGTATTATCATTCTACCTGTTCGCATTGGTCCTATGGTCAAAAACACACCCTTACAAATATTAGACCTTGAGTTGGGGTACAACATGTTACTAGGGAGACCTTGGATACATGAAATTCAAGTTGTACCTTCGACATACCATCAATGCATCAAGTTCCCACACCAGGGAGAGGAGATCATCATAGAGGGAGATCCCAATCCCTTCCAATATTGTAATGCGGTCCAAATCAACACTAATAACCAAGTACCATCAAACCAAGATGCAAGCATCCCATCCTCTTTAGATTTGAATCCCAAGGATGTCACACGAGTAGCAGTGAAGATAGTCATTAAACAAGATGCAAGCATTTCATCCTCTTTAGATTCAAAACTTAAAGATATCACACAGAAAGTAGGCAAAATATCCATCACGGACAAGGGTTTTGGTGAATATAGATATGAAGAAGCTTTTACCATCACGCACATGCCTCAAAGCCGAAGAACTCATGGCATGCCACAACCTATTATTGTAACAGAAACTCTGAGGCCTATTCTATTCAGATGTCCACCCACAACCTTTGTCCGGTGGGGAGACATAGCGGAAGAAAATCCTTTTGAACAAGACATCAATACCTGGTTCTACCAAGATTCCCCTGAGACAATTCGGCCTCCATTACTTTTGTCAAACTATGGTAATGGTTACACACTGATATACGTACAACCGGGCTGGGGGCAAGACAACAAGGCATATATGAATTGCCTCTTCCACCAACCCAGAGAAACACAAGAGGTTTGGGATATGGACAACAAAGCACTAGTCCTGTGATCCAAGACATTCAAGTCAATCAAGAGCAAATAGCAAAGATGCACCGGGGGCACAACACAGAGCATGTCCTAATAAGCAACATATTAGCGCAGTTGTTGCCCGCCGAAGAGGGAACCACACAATCCCAAATAAACCTACACATAGCAAACGACGATAAACAAGGAAGTGAGACATCAAACGAACATTCCATTGAGACTGACTCCCATGAATATGAGTGGAGATCCCTCCATGAATCTGAACCATCAATCCCATATTTTTCTCCTCAGGCTGACATTATCATAAATCTAGTAGACCTATTTGACCAACTGACCATTACCGAACAACCCTGCATAGACAAACATGTCATTTATCAAACCTCAAGTGGTGCGTCCACATCACAATCCAATTTTTTAGGCACCATATCAGTAGCCCCATTCAGTCAACCAGATCCAAACAGTAGTGAAAGTGTATGTCTTGTACGCCCTAAGCTTATAGAGTGGGATCAACAAGGGCCACCTTATCTAGATGTCTTTGAAAATGATGAGGTGATAGCTCATTTCATGGGACTAAGGGAAGGCATTCTATCAGGAGATCACAAGGTAGGCTTCTCCATTAACCTAGATAGAGCAGCATATTTCAGGGAGGAAGCTCCTCTTTCCAGTCCACAAAAGAAAAAAGAACAAAAGAATAAAAAGCTAAAAGAAGATGTATCTTCTGGCGAAAACCTCACTGAGGTGCTAGAAGATGGAAAGAAAGAAATCCTCCCCTTAATAGAGGAGAAATCAACATTATTAGCAGAAGAAATAGAGGAAATCAACTTGGGGGATTACAAGAACCCAAGTAACATATACTTGGTGAAATCACTCACTCCTGAGGAGAGAGAATAGTTCATTAGTTTCTTCAAAGCAAGAATGATCAATTTCACATGGTCGTACTCGAATATGCTAGGATTAGATCCAGAACTAGTGCTACACAATCTCCCATTGCTCTACAACACCAAACCTATCAAACAGAAGCTGAGAAAGATGCATCCCCACATTGCATTGCTAGTCAAGGCAGAATTGAAAAAGCTTCTGAATGCTAAATTCATCAGACCTATACCATATGCTGACTGGATATCTAATTTGGTACTAGTTACAAAGCACAGTGGTCAGATATGGATTTGCACAGACTTTCGGGATCTCAACATAGCATGTCCCAAGGATGACTTTCCTTTACCAAATATTGATATGATAGTAGACCTAACTGTCAGACATCAAATGCTATCACTCATGGATGGATTTTCAGGTTACAATCAAATAAGGATCGCACCAGAGGACCAACACAAAACAGCTTCCACATGTCCTTGGGGAACATATTGTTGGAATGTCATGTCGTTTGGTCTAAAGAATGCCAAAGCGACATATTAAAGGGCTATGATGACTATATTTCATGATCTCATCCACAAGACAATGGAAGACTATGTGGATGACATACTAGCCAAATCAATACTTTGAAAGGATCATCTACAGGTTTTGGGACGCATCTTTGACAGAATGCAGGAATTCAAAGTCCGTCTAAACCCAAAAAAGTGTGCATTCGGTGTCACGGCGAGAAAATTACTAGGATTCATAGTATCACACAGAGGAATCGAAGTGGATCCAGCAAAGGTCAAAATAATATTGGACATGCCTCCACCATCAAACTTGAGACAACTAAGAGGGTTACAAGGAAGGCTCTAATTGATCAGACGCTTCATAGCTCAACTGGCAGACAAGTGCCACCCATTCCAACATCTATTGCATAAAGACATCAAGTTCATATGGACAAAGCAATGCGAACAGGTATTTCAGATACTCAAAGACTACCTTCTTAAGTCTCCTATATTGGTACCACCAGTACAAGGTAGACCATTGCTTCTATATATCTCAGCGATGGAATCAGCATTAGGTGTACTCTTGGCACAACATGATGACGCAGGAAAAGAGAGGGTCATCTACTATCTAAGCAGGACTTTGGTTGGATATGAGCTAAACTATATGCCAATTGAGAAGTCATGTCTGGAAGTTGTTTTCGCTTCCCAGAAGCTAAGACACTATATGTTGAGTCACCAAATGAAATTGGTTTCACATATTGATCCTCTCAAGTACCTCCTAAGCAAAGAAGCGCTCACGGGATGACTGGCAAAGTGGGTAATGATCTTAAGCGAGTTTGACATTGAGTACATAGACAAAAAGGCTATCAAAGGACAAGTGATAGAAAATCAACTAGCAGAGGCACCAATTCAAGACCACCATCCTATTATCTCTAACTTTCTTGACGAATCTATCTTGACACTACAATCGGCGATCGAGGTATGACAACTTTATTTTGATGGATCATGTACGAACCATAGTGTGGGGGCAGGGATAGTTCTTATCACTCTAGATCATGATACAATTCCAAAGTCTTTCAGACTTAACTTCCAATGCACCAAAAAAATAGCAGAATATGAAGCATTGGTCATTGGTCTAAAGATAGCCATTCAATGGAGAATCAAGAACCTTAAAGTCTTTGGAAATTCATAGTTGGTCATCAGTTAGGTCAACAATGATTATATGACCAAAGATGAGAAGCTCATACCATACAGAGCACAGATGGAACAACTGCACACCAAGTTCCATTACATTCTTTTTGAGCAAGTCCCACGAGCACAAAACAAAGCTGCAGATGCAATGGCTACCATAGCATCACTGATTGATATGCCAGGTAACGAAGCAAAATTCTAGTTTCTAGTGGAGCAACTCTTGGTGCCATCACATCAGGCATCTATCACAGAATCAATGTGTTTCCTTGTTGGTCCTAAATCCCCATGGTACCAAGATGTCTATAACTATCTCCAAAACAATGTCTTACCTCCAAACTTGTCTAGGAACCAGAGAAAAGCCCTCATCTGCCAAGCCTCTAGGTATACCATGCAAATTCATGGAGACCTCATCCATGCACATCAATGTGGGGATTTGACCTAGTGGTCAAAATCACACCTTTAGCAAACATACACAAGTACATCATAGCAGCAATGGAATACTTCACCAAGTGGGTGGAAGAAATTCCCCTCACTTACATCATTGGAAAGAAAATAGCGATGTTCATGCTTAACCACATCATCTATCGATACGGGATCCCCCAAACAATCCTGACAAATCATGGTACACCTTTCCAGAACAAGGATGTTGAAGACCTATGTGAACAGTTCCACATCAAACAAGGGTTCTCCTCATTTTACTACCCTCAAGGGAATGGCCAGGCCGAAGCTACAAACAAAATGATCCTGAAAATCCTGAAGAAAATAGTGAATGAATCAGGGCGAGACTGGCATTTACAGCTTAGTCCTGCATTATGGACATACATAACTAGTGTGAGAACACCTACATGAGCAACTCCTTTCTCCCTAGTTTATGGATCAGAGGTGGTATTACCCCTCGAAGTGGAAATCCCATCCCTAAGGATATCATTGAAGAACCTAGTTTCAGATGAAGACTATAGAGAAGCAAGGCTCAGTGAACTAGAGTTACTAGATGAAAGAGGGCAGCATGCCTTCGACCACTTACAAGGCTATCAAAATCACCTAAGATGGAACTATCACAAGAAGGTGAAGCCATGAACATTTGAGGTAGGAGACCTTGTCCTCATGGAAAATCAGAAGAATCAAGCAGAGTGAGTCAAACCTGGTAAGTTCGAGCCTAACTGGCTAGGACCATTTGTTATTATCAACTCTACTTAGAGTGGGGCATTCATACTAGCAACCCCAGAAGGAGATCAGCTCCCTGGCTACATCAACAACATGCACCTAAAGAGGTTCTACCCTTAAAGGTCTCTATGGTTAAGGCATTTATCTACATATCCAAAAAATACCAAAAAAAATCAAAAAAATATACAAAAGTTACCTTGGTGAAAACCTGGCAATCAGGCACCTTGGTGACAATAAAAAAAAAGAAAAAAAAGTAAAGAGAAAAAAAAATCACTCTCTCAGTGAAAACCTTGCAATCAGGCACTATTGAGTAGGTACCTTGGTGAAAACCTGGCAAACAGGCGCCAAGTGTTCAAATCTAGCTTCACCATCAATGAGCTCCAAAAGCTTGAGCACACTTCAAAATGCAAGGCTGACTATCCCAAGCAATATCTAGAAGCAAATCCCCTCTAAGCACCAAGCACTTACCCGTGGTTAATAATGGTCCACCACACTAGGGGGCGATTCTAAATGTCCCAAAAAATCCTAAAAATCGGAAAACTCATCAAAAACCCTAAAAATATCAAAAATCAAGAGAAAATCAATCTTCATCAAAAACATTCAAAAATTGCAAAATCCCAAGCTATAAATCCAACTTGGTTATCAAGAGAGCAAAGGGCGATCATGCCCAGTCAATCAATGTCACAATCATGAGCTTTGCAAATCAGCATTGGGCTCATTTGACACAGCTTTATCAATCTATCAATTCAACCAACAAGCAGCTGGCGACCAAGCTAGACTATCAATTGTCACAATCATGAGCTTTGCAAACCAGCATTGGGCCCATCTGACACAGCTTGATCAACTGCCAACATGATCAAAGAAATCAAATCTATCAATCAATACTATCACAATCATGAGCTTTACGAACAAGCATGGGGCCCATCTGACACAACTTGATCAACTGCCAACATGATCAAAGCAATCAAAGAAATCAAGCCTATCCAAAGAGTTTGAGCCAATCAAGAGAATCCAACTGCATCAAGGAACCATACAAAAATGTTGACTAGGTCAGTCAAGTAGGTCAGATGTTAGTCTATATTTCATGGTTATGTTCTTACGCTACTCTAGGATCCACCATGTGAGGAGAGTAGCTATGATAGATCATGACTTATTTTCTTTGATTGATGTCTGTTGAATGTTCACTTTGATTTCAGGGCCATGATGATTTAGGATAAATGTGGTAGGCACTGTCACTTATCTGGCAGTCGCGCAGTTCCACGATCTGAGCTTAACCCTGGGAAAGAATTGTACATTCCTTCTCTTTTATTTTGCTTGTTTGGTTTATAGAACCTAGAGCTCGCAACACTATTCAGATGGACTCTGAGTTGCTTTAGAGTTCTATCTTGATTTCTATGGTCTTTCCCTTTATGTTGCAAACAAGAGCTCATGATGCTATCTAGATGGACACTAGGGGTCTAGGAGTTCTATCTTGTTTGCTTGGATTTCCCATTCAGAAATCAAGAGCTCACAGTGTTATCCAGATGGACTCTAGGTGCATAGGAGTTCTATCTTGGTTTCTTTGTTTTAGATTAATTTCAGAGGACAAGTGGTATCCAGATGGTCAAAATCGTTGTGCTTTTGGCTCTCTTTCTTTTCAAATAGGGAACATAGTTGAACCCAGATGGTCAATATTTGGGTGCACTATGGGTCTATTTCTATTCAATCTCTCTACTCCTTCTGCTATCAAGAGGTCATGGCAGTATTCAGATGGTATGTGATCTGGATCATTCGACGCTCTTTCAAAATATCAGAAAATACAAAAAAAGATGCAATGATGACAAATATTGGAAACAAGGGCAGTGACTTGGGACATTCATCCTTTCTATCAGATCATATCTATCCAAATGTTACAAAAAGAACATCTTTTCTATTAGATCAATCTCAGAGAACATCTATCCAAACTAACTTCTTTCTAACTAACACATGCATTACTCAGATATTTTTTGCATAGTAGATTGCATTCATTCCATTAAGTACATCAGAAAAGAAAAAAACATGGTAGTTGCATACATGATAAATCATAAAATCATATACATCCATAAGCACCTCATATAAGCATGCATTTCATTTCCACCATCCTGCATGAACATGTCAGTATCATAGGAAAAGTAAATCATCCATATACGAGTTTGCATAACAGAAACACATTGCATATACATCTCATCACCTAACCCACCAAATCATGTAGAATCGTACATATAACAAAGTAAACCATTGCACATCATATCAAAAACAATAGTTGCATCTCATATAAATCAAAATATCTGAGTACTATAAAGAGTCGCAAGTCTGATCAAAGAAGGTAATCAACATGTATATCAATAAATATTAGTGTGCCGGGATACAAAAATGGTACTACTCAGAGTATACAATGGAATCACTATAAAAATGATACATGTACATGGTCAACAAGAGCTACCCCCACCCTCACTAGGAGGTGGATGAGGGGGTGGCATATCAGAATCTATCCTATGAGAGGACCCAGGAGCTTTGACACCACTACTTTGAGAACGTTGGGCCCTGCTGGATCTCTGCGAAGCTGTGTAGCTAGGCACCCTCTGCGCTGCAGGAACTGCACCCTCATAATGGCATCTCCAATAATCAATCTCCCTCTGAGCATCTCACCTAGATCTGTAATACCTGTCTAGAATATCTCTGTGTGCAACATCATGTACACTATCAATGAAAGCACGAACCTCAGAACGAGCCCGTCGCTCTCAAGACTCAGCTGCTGTAACACGGGCCTTTAAAGTAGTAGCACATGCATCAGATAAGGCAAGATGGGCCTAAAGGTCCTAAACCTGCTGGGTAAGGTGCTCCACCTCTGAGGGATCATCATCCATACCACCCATAGCAACGTCCATGTCTCCCTCCTTCGTCCTTTCCCCCAATCCCTCATCTCCTCTTTGCCTAAAAACCACATAATCATCAGAACTCTCCAAACTCTCCCCTGTGCTGCTCCTAGTACTGCCACTATCCCCAGAGGAACCTGTCTCTGCACTCTTCTCATCTAGAGCCTCCACGTCTATACAACAATCTCCACATCAACATCCTCAATAATAACTCTATCCTCATGTCTGGGAGCCAAAACTGTAGTTGTCCACCTGCGCACCCTCTGAACTAACTGGGGTGCCTCCTCCTCTATGGCCTCCTCCTCCTCCAAAATGACACCTAACCCAACTCTAGGAGCACTATTACGACCCCCACTCTAGCCACCTCTAGTCCTAACCCCACCACCAGCACCCCCGGGACCAGGATCGTCACCTCCATCATCACCCCTACCTCATCCTCCGTCTCTCCCACCATC
>MU223057.1:1825110-1836570 GCA_018584345.1 Thuja plicata | reverse complement strand
CACCCATCTCTCCAATCCACATGGGTAACTTCACCCACCTCTTCAGTTCAAAAAGGTAACTCATAATTAGCTCTTCAGTCAACCAAGCTTTATCTCCTCTTTACCAAATGAAGAGGTGGAGTTTACTAATGGCTTCTCTAGTTCCTTTTAATCTCAACCATTCATCTCCTTATCTCTGGGATTGATCTCAACTGTTCATTTCATCACCAATTCCTATTTAATAAACCCTTCATAACCATTTGAAGAATCCAAGATTTCAAGCTCTTGTGCGCCATTACATCGTCAGTTTGGTTCTAGCATTCAAGCCATCTTGCGATCACACACCCATTTCAATTAGCAACTTCTCGACACTTCTCAAGTCATAGACGCTGCCCCACCAATACTGAGCATCAAGAATAGCATTTTGGAAGAAGTAGAGAGAAACAATAGAAGCTTCAAGCATCGTGGGGTTTGCATTCATTTTTTTTCCTTTCTCTTGCTTGTACATTTTATTGATTATGTTTCATTGTTATTCATTTTAGTAGTATTGTGTATTTGGTTTATATCATTTGTGAAACCTCTGCTACTGACCCTCACCCTTGGAAAGCTTGGGAATCCATGGATCATGAAAGAGAGAGGCGTACAAATGGATTATCAAACGACAATACCAATCCCAAGCATGATCAAAATTATGAACCTATGTCTAGAAATGAGCTACATACTACTTCTACTTCTTCCACTATTCCTCCATCTGACAAAGCTTCAAGGATATCCAAATATCCTCCATCACACAAAGATCCTAATGCTTTTCATGAAAACTATGTCTACCCTCAAGGGATGCCTTTAACAGAAATCCAAGCTAATCTATATCTTGCATCAAGTACATTCCATGCTCCTAAGATCAAAGACCCTAAGCTTTCATGTACTTCAAGGCCTATTTTGGATAATTCCCCATCAATCCTTCAAGAATCCCTAATGAAGATTAAAAATCCTATCTTTTCCTTTAGAGTGGAACCATGTCAAGAGGATAATAAAAAGAACAAATAAAAAAGTCTTACTAATGATCAAGATCAAGACATTATCCTATCCCCTCCAACATTTGATGAAGATCCCATATCCCTATAATCTGAAGATGATCCCCTCGTATCTTTTCATTTCCTTCAAAAAGATATTCCTCCATCTCAAGAGCTACATATCCCTCCATCTCCTAAGCAAGATCTTAATACTTCTAAAAATTCTTTTGAAAATCAAGAGCAAGGTACTCTTCCTGCATTATACAAAGACCCTTGTCAAGATCAGTATGTTCCATCATATCTTTCATATAAACCTCCATATCCACCTCAAGAAACCATTATTCCTCCAAATCCCTTACATAACAATAAGTTGCCTCAAGCATTAAGGGTTCTGGTTAAAATGGCTCCTATCAAAGTTACACATGAGCCTATCCGTATGAAGATGAATTTGAAACAAAAGATTCTTGGCTGGGAAGCTCACTCTAAAGATGTTGATACTCATTTCACACCTTATATTCCTCCATTTGCACGCAAGAATCAGCCTTCTCCATCTTCCAAATCTATCCTTGGTCCATATGTTCAAAAGAGGAAAGCTTCAAACCTTCTATCTATATTGGGTCCATATATCCCTCCATCCACTTATCCTATCTCCTATCAAGATCAACATAAACATGCGTCTTTGAAACCTCCATATCAAAACCTCCATATGAACCATCCATATCAGTCTTATTCATCCACAAATCCCAAGTTTTTTGGAAGCAATTTGGATGTCAAACAAAGAAATAAAAAATTCAAGAATCCACTTACATATGAAGATCACTATGTCCAATCTAATCGACATGTGAATACAATGAAAAAAGAAACATTCAAGAGACCACAAAGTTCCATAGAGAAGAACATAATATCAAAGAAAATATGGGTTCCTAAATCCATCATAGAATAATTGCGTTCTAAATCATCCAGAAGCAAAGGAAAATCAAGAGTTATGTGGATTCCCAAGTCTCTCTTAAAAGGCTTGAACAAAAAGGAAAAATCAGAATTGGAATCCAAGCTTCCAAAAGCTTCCACTTCATCTTCTTTCACACATTGTCCATCTTCTAACTCTATTTTGGGTCCTCATGTCCCAAAATCCATTACCTTGAATACTTCCTCCATCTTGGGTCCTTGTGTACCAAGATCCCTACCCATTCATACATCAAAAACTCAATCCATACACTACCCTTCAAAGAGTGTTTTGATGTTGATCTTGTCACCTACTATCCTTCCATATTGGGTCCTTACATTCCATCTTTTTCTCTCATCTAGTCCATTGCATAAAATCTTGGCTTCCATCTTCCTTATCCTCCATTTCATCACCCTATCAACATCTTTGAGGATACTTTCAGTGTTCTTGGCCTATCATAGCATGTCTTTCAAAAGAGCACTATCCCAAGAGAAATATGCATAGGTTCCTCCTTGAAATCTGAAAAAAAAATTTAAAAATTTAAAAAGGAAAAATTTAAAAAATTTAAAAAAAAGTGCCTCAGTGAAAACCTGGTAAACAGGCACCTTGGTAGCAAAATTAAAGAGAAAAAGACTCATCCTATGGTGAAAACCACTTCTTGTGGCACCTTGGATAAGTACCATGATGAAAACCTTGCAAACATGCGTTACACGTAATTCCTCCTACTTGCACTCTTCACTTGGGGGCAAGTTCCTTCCATGACATCATATCCCTCATATCTTTCATCCATTTTCCATCTGGTGATCTTGATCTTGAGAAGGTTGGGCCTATTCATGAACAAATTGTATATCTTACTCACTTGCTCTTGTACGTTGCTCACAATCATGATCTTGCTTATCCCAAGTCCAAATTCACCACCCTCGCACTAATCCTACACCATGCCTTATCTTGACGGTGTTGTCCTATTAGTTGACCCCTTGATCTTGATCAAAAGGAAGAACAAAATAAAATGAAAAATAAGTTCTAAAAACTCTCTTGACATGTCCACTCTTTTGGGACTACATGATATCCTACATACTTTTCATGACATCAAGTCATTATCCTATATGAGATTTGATACCACTTTATGCACTTACATTTCTATATTATTTTTCCCTAGCTTGGGTAATCTTGAGGAGACTCTCCTTGAGGGTGACATTCACCCACTTCCTCCACTTCTGATCTATCAATCCATCTGTAACACCCTACATCTTTATAGACATTGGGGGCACACAAATGTGATCATGCTTGAGAATTGGTAATCTTTTACAAATCTCCTACACACTAGAAAACATGTGTCACTTGTGTTTTGTGCTCCATCTATCAATGCATTACTGATGCTAAACCTTCACGATTACACCTGTGCTAAGAGTTGACTTCGTTTCCTTATGAAAATCTTATCCTTGCTTGGGATTTGTCTATGTTTTTGTCTTAGGATCAGGTCATTCTACACTAGGGGCATCTTTGCCAGTCTGATAGGTTACATCTGCTAGGTCGTCATAGATGTTTGTCTTGTGATACCATGCTTCTTGCTACTTTCGCTAAACTATCCCTTTCACGACACCAAGATGACACAACATTGCACAAACATGAACGGTGTTCCTATGACCCACCTGGGATTGCAAATAGGAACAAAGTTATATGCATACATGGAACACATATTGCTTGAATTCCAAACTTTTGATTGTTGAATCTCTACTGCGCTTAAAAAATGAACCAATAGTATTTCTCAATACTACCTTAAACACAGTTTGATCTTGGTTTGATTATGAATCTTTTATTAACCCATGGTGTTTTCACTAGAGGCATCTAAGCAGTTATGAATTTTATTTGATTGATTCACAATTGATAGTTGTTATGTCTTCTGAGTTACTCCATGACGTCTGCACAAAGACAAAGAGTCACAAGGATGGGGGCATAACATTTTCTAGGTTTTTTGCGTATGGTGATTGTTCCAAATGATACTATACATTTCACCTAACTTGGATGCTTATGGTAAGAGCTACCACCATGAGTGGATAGCCGCATATATCTTGATCTTTGTTATGTGTAAACTACGGTGAGGTTGGAACAATTTCCTTGTCTATTTTCTAAGCTCAGATTCTCACTAAGGTATAAGAAGCATAATGTACCCAAAGATATAAATTTTCAAGGTCATTGCGAGTCCAATATCTTACCTTACACAGAAACTAATTTATTAAAAGAAAGCTGACTATCTTGTCGTCCTGGCTTCTATGCCTTGATGCCTAAGTCTATTTTCGACATTCCAAAAAAAATAGTATTCATACTTTCATAATATCAGTGGGTATTAGTGATGGTTGTACTATCAGGTGGTATCTATTTTGAAAAGTGCCCAATGATGATAAAAAGCTACAATATCTGCAAATCAGTGACAAGTCCTAAGAGTCTACATATAGCTGCATCTAAAGATTGCATGATTCATTTTCAAAAGAACAACATAACAAAGGATATTTGTGCTCAAAAATAATTTATATTTTCTTCTTCTACATCCAAGTTAAAAACATCCATTTAAAATTACTGATATCAATATCGTTGCACATCCATAGCATACATTCTACATTAGTAAGATGAGATAGAAAGAAAATACAAAAAATAAAGCATTTGTGCATTTTACATCCTAAGTACATCCATACATTTTACATTGCATAAGAAAAATAAAAAACATACATTTGCATATTCACATAGAATCATTTGAAACATATTTATATCAGTGATAAAGTCCAAAACACATAAATGATGTCATCATCTAAATCTAACTCATCATACGACAAGGATATAATCACATGTGCAAATAAATCTATCAAAACAGAGAGAACTCATGAATCATGTCAGAATATGGAACAGATGCATCTGATATATATCTCAAAACATGATACAAAGATCAAAATATGGCACAAGTCTACATAAAGAGTATCAGCGTATCAGAGGATTAGAAAGAATTAGATATATATATGTCATGTACAAAAGAAAGATTCTAGAAGGATCCAGATATACAATATACATGTGTCAACAAAATACAGAATCAACTCTGGCTCCCCCCCTCTCTCTGATTTGGAGGAGTAGGAGGAGGAGGTGGTACAAATGGAGGTGGAGGAGGCATCGCCCCCTCCAACTATTGGGAAACTTGTGAAAATGAAAGCGCTCTCTGGCCCTCTAGAATGATAGCATGGTATAAAAGCAAATTAGTATGCTTCTCTCTATCCCTGATGGGTGGCTATCTGAGCTTGTACATTTCTCTCTACTCTGAGCAGGTCGCCCTGCCTGTCCCGCTCTTCCCTGAGGTGCTCTAATTGTCTATCCCTATCTGCAAGTAAGGCATCTGATATGGCGATCCTAGACTCAGCTACAGTGAGCCTGCCCTATAGAGCTATGATCTGTGCTCTAAGATTCTCTCTCTCCTGCTCGCACTGGGACAGAGGATCTCCATCTCTACCGGATCCCCTGCCTGAAACCTGTCTAGAAGGCCTATCCTATGATTTGCTTGGCTGCCTCTGCTGCTATTGTCTCTATTGCCTCTACTGATCCCCTATAAGTAATGGACCTGGATCTATCCTAACAAATATGAATCGGGTGCGCCGACCCTCTCCACTACCACTGGCCACATTTGCATGGCCACCCACAGCACCACCACCCCTGTCATCTCCACCGTCATCCCCCTCATATGGAGGAGGATGTCTCCCATATCGACCTCCATCTTGGCCTCCGTCTCTCCCTCCATGCCTACCGATGCCCCTGTCTCTCTGAGCTCCTCCTCTCCCTCTGGTCGGGCGCTCATCCAGATCATAATCCATAGGCTCCTCTATGCAAGGAATGACCTCCTTTGGCACTGTGAAACGAGGAAATGGATGTTGAAGCATCTCTTCTATATAGCCATCTGAGCAGCTTGCATCTGCAACATCCAGACAGAGTTCCCAATCTACTCCAACCATGTCCCTTATCTCTTGATGAGTGGTCTCATAAATCAGCTAGGCACCCCACAATGGTGCCTCATCTCAGATCTGGGTATATACGATAATGTCCTGTGTCCTGCCCTGCCATCGGTCATACTGTCTCAAAACTTGGGAGTGCATGAACCGCTCTATAATGTATCTGGTCCACCCAATGAGGTACCTACACTGAAATAAAAAAGGAACCTGTCAAGCATCTGAGGTCCGCTCCTCACAATCTAAATATGGCCACCAGACAACCTTAGTCATTTCATCAAAAAGTCTCCACCAATACTCTACATTTCCCAGATGGGGCTGCTAAATAGGACCTGCATACATATATACATAGGCCTACTTCAGTGTTTGTTGTCTATCTACTATCTATCGTGTAACATGGATGTGTTCCCAGGCCCAGATCTGAAGAATCAATATACCTACAGTCATACTCCGAGTATAATGATATACAATCTCGTGCAGCTCTCGGTACATATGGGCTAAGATGCAACTATCCCATGCAAATCTTCATCTATGGATGACCATTTTCTCTAGCATGTCCACCCATCCGACCATGAACATGTGCTGACCTCTGCTTGGCATCAGTATGCCACCTATCAAGCCTCCTAAGTACACAGATAATCAATCATAATGATCAACCATATAGTCCCATGAGAGGTATCTCTGATCGATGGTGTCATCCTAGAAATATCGACGAGTTGCTCCAATAGCCACAGCAGACATCACCTTGAAGCGCACCTCATGACCAATAATTTGAACACATAGTATGCTCCATACGTCCTCTGGAGTCACAGTCATCTCCCCAGTCGGGAGATGGAAGGTGTTGTGCTCTGAGTGCCATCTCTCAGCAAGAGCAGTCAACAACCCTCGGTTTACCCCTATATCGGGTAAACCTATCAAAGATCATAATTCACAACAGACTATTGTCGCATGCTCCTTAGCTGATAACAGTCCGGATAAGGCAAGTACACGACCTGGATATGTGCCTCTAAAAATAACTAGCTCAAAATATGCCTATTTTTGACACATACAACTATAAAATCAGTGTTTTATCTACAACAAAGATGTAGACTCTTGATCAGATCAGTAATTCAAGGTCCGCGACAAGCAAACAGGTCAAAATGGATAAGTTCCTAAGCCTACAAATGAGATGTGATCCTGAAAAGATAGGGTGCAATCTCTTTTACTGGATGCAATCCTGGAAATATAGGATACGATTGAAATTACAGGGTGTGATCCCCGAAATAGGGGATGCGACCCTAAAAGTAGGGTACGATCCTACATGGACAAGGTACGACACAAAACCAAAATTCAACTAAAAACAAGGCAAAAATAGACAAACTGGATGCGATCCAAGACATCCTGGATGCGATGTAGAAATCAAGGAAAACTGGATATGATCCCAAAAATATGGGATGCGACGCGGGTTTGAAAGAGTGCGATCCGGAATCCCGAATGTGACCCATAATTGCAAAGGCTCTACAAGCTACAAAAATGCATAAAAATCAAATTTACAAATTTCACAAAGTAGATTTACAAGTACTTACCGGAGGTGGGTAATCGGTCAGGCGCTGATGTTGACGGCTGAGCTCAAAATGATGTTTCTGCACGGGGACCACTATCTCCTCTATAGAGCTCTCAGAATCGCTAAGGGTAAAAGTGAAAATGAATAGTAAAATGGTAATTTTTGAGATATATATTGGTCTTTTGAGCTATTTAGGAGTTCCAAAACTCCTCCCAGGCAACTGAAACTCCATTTTTGTTCTCCTTTTGATCAATCGGGAACCAAATCAAAGGTGCCTAAGGTGTTTTATGCAGTACATTAACATTTTTGTGACAACTCCTGAAAATGTAGGTTGCTACATTTGTTTTGAAAATCTGTCAAAATTGCACATCTCATCATAAATCTTGGTCTGACATCATTTTATCAGTCCCCCCACTCACATTTTCACATGATTAACTTGGTATACCGTGTGTTTATTCTTAAACACACTATCTTTTTCACTTCTTCTACTCTATTCTTTCTTTCCCTACCCGTTCCTGCAAGTGATATGTTATTTCAACAGAGGGATTTTGTTTCTTTCCTTCGATTTCGTTCCCGAGGGGGCACGATCATACTATCATCAATCAAATTCTTGCTCAAAACAACATTAAAATGACTTCGTTATAAAAAAGCTAGGGGCATAACAGTTTCCTTGACTAAGTCAAAACTGTTGGATAGAAAGCTTTGGTTCTCATAAGCTGGATATCTTGTGTTTCTTCATTTTAAAATATTCTTATTAAAGCTCCTGGCAGCTTCATACTGGCTTTTGGACAACAACCAACAACCGAGTTCAAAATTGGTATCTTTAAGATCTTTTATGAACCTTTGGACGACAACCAAGTTCAAAAATCAATACTATCAATTTAGTTTGATCAAGTGCGAGACTGATCTCATCAGACATTTTGTTCAATCGTGAGAAAAAATATCAATCTTTCTGAAGTCAAAATCAAAAACTTTTTTTGAATCAATGCGCTGCTCGCACATCAATTCAAAGAGGGGCAAATGTAACCACCTGAATTTGGTCTGCTCAGACTATAGAAACGACCCTGTTATTGCTTGGCGTAATTATTTTGAAATCAACTTAATCTCCTAAAGTGATCAAATCACTAAATTAAGTACTTTTAGCCAAAATCAAAACCAATCAAATACATGGCTAAAATGATTAATTTGCTAGGAATTAAATAAAGTCCTAAATCAATTTCCCACTTGCAAAAGAACCCATTCCCCTAGCCTAATTAATTTAATTAAATTGGCTATAGTCCTATTTATTATTAAAAAGCAATTAAAGACTTAAATAGTTAATATTCTTATTTTTGAATGAATTAAATAACTTTAATTCATTTCATTAATATTCTTCTAAACCCCAACCTAACCCACTTCAACCACTTTGACTCTAGGTTCAAACCTGTCCCAACCCATTCACCCTTGCTAAACCTTCTTCTAATCCTAATTCTATCCCAACCCACCTCCTAATGTTGTCACATTTCATTAGGGAGTGATTAACAACTCAACCCACTTGAAAAAGTCAAGGAATCTCAAGATTCCTTTCCTCAAGTCCACTTTCTCAAGCTTGCCTCTTACACCCTTCCCATGCTTCTTTGAGGCTCCCATTAATGCCTCATTAATGGAGATTCCTTATGCACATGCATATTGAATTCCTTTAGCATTTATTGCTCTTACACTTCATTAATGATTTTTTCAAACTCCATTAATGCACCTTGTCCCCCCTCTCTCTCCTATTTCTTCTATAAATAGAAGGTGTTTTTGAGCACAAATAAGCCCATAACTTGTATTGAAAATGCATTCTTATGTTGTTAGGATTCATATAGACTCATATTTCATTTAGTTTCATTGTTAATGCATTGTTATAATCTTCATTTCAAAGCTAGAATGCATGTTTAAGGAGTATCTTTCTTAGTTTTAACTCAAATCTTTCATGCTAAGTCGTATATGTCACTGATAGTAGCATAATCTAAGGGCTATTACGTTGCTTATCATACTCTTCTTAGTTAGAAAGCAATAGGTCATACTCTTCTCATATTGTATCATGGTAGTTATATTTACTATATGCTGAAACCTTTTCTGAACTTGCAATGTTGCAATGTAATGTTGGTTTTTAGATGTCGCAATCAGACCAAGGAAATGTGTCAAAGGAGCATGGAAATCATTTTGTTATTCCTCAACATTAATCACCAACAATTGCAAGCACTGTTGTCTATGGAGGTGTAAGACAACGCATGAGAGCTCACCAAGGTCAAGCTACTGATCCACATAGTATAGCTAAGTGGGTCAAAAAACGTTCCCATTTCAAGCATTATTACAGAATCCTCATAATATATATGTACATGGGCTTCTTTTTGCAGTGGTCTATATAGGCATAACGTGTTTTTGTAGCCATGAGAAAATGATTGAAAAATAAGATTGGGTTTGTTAAAAAATAGGATTGGGTGAGTTTTTGTTGAAGTGTTTTTTATCTTGAAGAGTGATGCATGTTAATATTTTTTTTTGTCCTTTCAGCTCAGAAGGGAAATGATTACAGAAAGGATGAAGGTTTTGCAAGAACTTGTTCCAAATTATAATAAAGTATAATGGGGCAACTAAATGTTGATTAGTAAATACAAAGCTGGATTGAAAAGACTATTTAAATATGTATATGGTATTTTTTTTTAATCCGTATGTCAAAAATTTATCTTGTTACTATTGCATTTTTTGTTTTTACAGGATATTATCTTGATTTCTTAGCTTTCATTTCAGTAGCTATTAAAATAGCATATTCTAATTTTTTACAGCCTTCTAGGAAAACTATGTCCTATTTTAGATACTATAAATTGTGTAGCTGGAGATTTTTTTCATTTGGTTTGGTAATTATTTCTAGTGTAATCTTAAAGTATGCTTCACAATTGAACCATCATAATTAAACCATCGTATGCAAAAAAAATACAATATTTTTATACCTATTCATTTTTTTTGTTCTTGTTTTTTATCTCAATCATTTTTAGGGGGTCATGAAAAATACGGTCAAAGTTGAAAATTCAGCTTACAAAAATGTAAATTTTTTCATAGTGTGCCATGATCTTTGACCTCTAATTGATCAGTAGACCAAAGCTACTATGGCTCCAATTACTTTCTTGCATAGAAATAATGCATGTCTTAGGCACTTGGGATATTATTTTAATTCACACTTTTTGTGATTTGTAGTGATATAGATGTTGTTGAATATAAAGAAAAGTACTACATATATGAGGCTCATTATGTGTGTCAAGTGAATGCCAAATACTTCTCAGAAAGCACCCTAAATAGGGGTAACAATCCAACACTCACTAGTACATTTGAGGTCAAATTCTGATGGCCATTTGTCAGATTTCCAATGGGTATTTGTCGGCATTTTGACAAATGAGTCCGTCGCCATTTTTGCGTATGAAATTGTGACAGAAGAAACATCCGTCGGTTTACCGACACCAGATCACGTCAGAAACTTGCACACGACAACAGCTTCATTATGACATTTCCTGCGGTTCATCCATCAGCATTCTGACACCACGACCTATCGGAAATATACAATCTCTGTCGGAAACAACTGTCAAAAACATATTCTTTCCGACATTATAATTGTTGGCATATCGACAGTTGCCACCTAGTTCCGACAGATATACCTATCGGATATATAGCATTACTGTCAAAGTTTCTGTCGAAAAATTTCTATTTGCGACACTTTAACTATCGGAATAGCGATAGTCGTGCAGCATTTCTTCGACAGGTTTCCCTGTTGAATGTATAGCATTACTGTCAAAAGAATTGTCATAAATTATGATTCTCTGACATTTTATCTGTCGAAGGTATAGCATTGCTGTCGGAAATTCATTATGAAATGTCAAAAAACCGACGGATATGCACATTAAAGATAAAATAGCTCAAGAGACCATCATAGGTTCTCTCTTTCTTCGGTCTATATTATTGACAGAATGTTTTACCTTTCATTAG
>MU223057.1:1812372-1825010 GCA_018584345.1 Thuja plicata | reverse complement strand
AAACACATATGCCAGTAATATCAACAAACGTGAATCCAAACATTTGAATACAATGAATCGATATCCTTGAGCACAAGCACCAATAACATCAAATAATAGAGATAAAGCACTAGCTAGGGCATGACACCAGTAGAATGCGGTCATTTCAGAGAGCAACTCCCTCAATAATAAAATGAAATGCATTCGAATATGATGCCAGAGGCTCGAAAGATGAAGAAATCACATACCTTCTCCCGCACTCAGCTGTCGCTCCTTTTCTCCTGCTCTCCAATCGAAATGAAAATGATGAGGCTGTTTAACTTTTTTTTTTAATGTATACCCTGAATCTGTCAGAATTCTGATGGTCAATTAAACACCCATTGGAATACCGACATCATCGGGGCCTATTACAAAAAAAAACACCAAATTCGTAGGAAAAGTTACCCGTCAGAAACTTCTGTCGAAATTTGGCCCCAAATGTAGTAGTGATTCTATATTATGATTGTGACTAAGGATTACAATTATTTTTTGCATTTGAGGTTATTATTTTCATCTGGCATAGTTGTTCCTACTAGAGCATGGTTATTTGGGTGGTTGCACTACATCTTTGTATTTAGTGGTTACCCATTTTGGCATAAGTAGGGAGGATGTTGTAAAAGGTGGTAAAATATTGGCAAAGGGAGGATGCTAGCAAAAGTTTTTTCTCTCCTAGAGGGAAGCACGTTCACGTTAATATATTAGATGAAGCTACAAGTAAACTAGTTCCACTCAGTAACATAAGAATTTAAAACTTGGAACAATAGATGAATGACTATCCAAAATTGCTAGTCTTAGTTTTGTCTCCCTTGATTGCACAAATGAAGGTCTTGATTTTTTTGTGCCACAACCTTATTATAATAAGGGGAACAAGCCACGTGTAATGAATTTTCCAATGACATCATTCACTTCATCCTTATATTGCACATTGAATAACTTCACCATTGAGTTTACAGTATCACTAGTCACCCCCCCTAGGCTTTGCTACCCTTGAACTATAGATGAAAATACTTGAAATCACATTTAATGGAAAGTACTAGTATACATGGTATGTGTAGACACCCTAAAATGGACAGGATTGTGATTTTACATTAAAAACACTAATTTTCATCTATAATTAATGCTTTTTTAATCATTAATTAATCATCTATCTTCTTCTAAATTCATTCCCCAAATCATCTAATAAAATTCCCCAAATTAATTAAATAATTATTTATATTTAATTAATTAACCTTAATTGATTAATTGCCATTAATTAATTAATTAAATTCAATTTCCTATAGTTTAAATTCAAATATTTAAACTTACAAATTAAATTCTTCCAATTAAATTAATTTAATTTCATCAAATAAAACAATTCTAAATAAAAAAGAATTTAATTATCTCACATGTTGAAAACTTTAATTAAATAAATGAATTAAATGTTCATTTATCTTCAAAGAGATAACTTTAAGCAGATCATATGGGTTACTCCACCCATCTCTCCAGTTCACATGGGTAACTCCCCCCACCTCTTCAGTTATAAGAGGTAACTCACAATTAGCTCTTCAGTCAACCAAACTCCATCTCCTCTTTACCAAATGAAGAGGTGGAGTTTACTGATGGCTTCTCCAGTTCCTTTTAATCTCAAGCATTCATCTCCCTATCTTTGGGATTGATCTCAACCATTCATTTCATCCTCAATTTCTATATAATAAACCCTTCATAACCATTTGAAGGATCCAAGATTTCAAGCTCTCATGTGCCATTACTATGTCAGTATGGTTCTAGCATTCAAGCCATTTTGCGATCACACACCCATTTCAATTAGCAAATTCTCGACACTTCTCAAGTCATAGACACTGCCACACCAATACTGAGCATCAAAAACAACGTTTCGAAAGGAGTAGAGAGATACAATAGAAGCTTCAAGCACTTTGGGGTTTGCATTCATTTGTTTTCCTTTATTTGCTTGTACATTTTATTGGTTACGTTTCAAGCTATTCATTTTAGTAGTTTTTGGGTATTGGATTTATATCATTATAAACCGGTGCTACTAACCTTAGCCTTTGGAAAGCTTGCGAACCACGAATCATGAAAGAACATTAAGGTCTACGGAGATTTTTAGTTGGTCATTATCCAAGTCAACAATGATTATATGACAAAATATGAGAAGCTAATACCATATAGAGCATAGATGGAAAGATTGCGCACTAAGTTCCATTACATCTTCTTCGAGCAAGTACCACAAGCTCAGAACAAAGCTGCAGACGCAATGGCTACCATATCATCACTGATTGATATGCCAGGAAATGAAACACGATTCCATTTTCTAGTAGAACAACTCTTGGTTCCATCACATCAAGCATCTATCATAGAATCAGCATGCATCCTTGTTGGTCCTAAAAACCCATGGTACCAAGATGTATACAACTACCTCCAAAATAGTGTCCTACCTCCCAACTTGTCTATAAACTAGAGAAAGTCCCTCATCCACCAAGCCTCCAGGTATACAATCCTCTCAACTACTTTATATAGATGAAGTCTAGACAAAATGCTACTATGATGTCTCACTTCCATAGAATCCCAGAGAGCTCTATACGAGGTACATGAAGGAATTTGTGGAACCCACAGAGCTGGAAACAACTTAGCTAAGAAGATCATCCGCATGGGATACTACTGGCCCGCAATAGAGATAGATGCACACAAACATGTACAAAGGTGTAGGCAATGTCAGATTCATGGAGACCTCATCCATGCACCAGCCCAAGAACTAAATCCTATCACATCACCATTACCATTTTCTATGTGGGGATTTGACCTAGTGGGAAAAATTACACCTTCTTCAACAAATGGACACAAATACATCATAGCAGCAAAAAAGCACTTCACTAAGTGGGTGGAGGCCATTCCCCTCACTTACATAACTAGAAATCAAATATCAATGGTCATACTTAACCACATCATTTGTCGATACAAGATTCCTCAAACCATCCTGACAGATCATGGTACGCCTTTCTAGAACAAAGATGTTGAAGAGCTATGTGAATAGTTCCATATCAAACAAGGTCTCTCTTCATTTTATTATCCTCAAGGGAACGACCAAGCCGAAGCTACAAACAAAACAATTTTGAAAATCTTAAAGAAAATAGTGAACGAATCAGGGTGAGACTGGCATTTGCAGCTTAAAACACATTATGGGCATACAGAACTAGCGTGAGAACACCTATAGGAGCCAATTCTTTCTCCTTATCCTATGGATCATAGGTTGTACTACCCTTTGAAGAGGAAATCCCATCCCTAAGGATATCATTGAAAAACTTGATTATAGATGAAGACTACAAAGTAGCAAGGCTCAGTGAACTGGAGTTACTAGATGAAAGAAGACAACATGCCTTCAACCACTTACAAGGCTATCAGAATCACCTTAGAAGGAACTATCATAAGAAGGTAAGGTCATGAAAATTTGAGGTAGGAGACTTTGTCCTCATGGAAAATCAAAAGAACCAAGCAGAAAGAGTGAAACCAAGAAAGTTTGAGCTTAACTAGCTAGGACCATATGTCATTGTCAGCTCTACCCATAGTGGGGCATACCAACTGGCGACACCAGAGGGAGATCAGATCTCCGGATACATCAACAGCATGCACCTCAAGAGGTTCTACGCTTGAGGTCTCTGTGGTTAAGCACCGCTCTACATATTCAGAAAATACCAAAAAAAAAAAATGTTACCTTGGTGAAAACCTGGCAATCAAGCGCCTTGGTGATAACAAAAAAAATCAAAAAAGAAAAAAGTAAAGAGAAACAAAATTGTTCTCTTAGTGAAAACCTAGAAAACAGGTGCTATTGAGTAGGTACCTTGGTAAAAACCTGGCAAACAGGTGCCAAGTGTTCAAATCCAACGTCACCACCAATGAACTCCAAGATCAAAAGCTTGAGCACACTTCAAATACAAGACTGACTACCCAAGCTATATCCATAAGCACATTCCCCTCTGAGCACCAACACTTATCCATAGTTAGTACTGGTCTACCAGACTAGGGGGTGATTCTAAATGTCCTAAAAAAATCCCTAAAAATAAAAAAACACATCAAAAATCCTGAGAAAATCAATCTTCATCAAAAACAATAAAAAAATTTGCAAAATCCCAAGCAATAAAACCAACTTGGTTATCAAGAGAGCAAGAGGGCGATCAAGTCCAGTCAATCAATGTCACAATCATGAGCTTTGTGAATCAAAATTGGGCCCATATGACATAGCTTTATCAATCTATCAACAAGCAAACTGACAACCAAGCCAATCTATCAACTGTCACAATCATGAGCTTTGCAAATCAGAATTGGGCTCATCTGACACAGCCTGAGCAGTCATCCAAATCAATCAAATCCTATCAATCGTCTTACACAGTGATGGATATGCTCAAAACCAAATAGGTCAGTCTTATATGAGTCATCCATTACTGAAACGAGACACAATCGAAGCAATCAAGCCAATCAAGCCTATCAAAAGAGTCGAGCCAATCGAGAGAATCCAACTGAATCAAGGAACCATCCAAAAATTTTGACTAGGTGAGTTAGTCGGTCAAATGTCAGTCTATATTTTGCGGTTATGTTCTTACGCTACTCTAGGATCCACCATGTCAGGAGAGTAGTTATGATAGATAATGACTTATTTTCTTTGATTGATGTATGTTGAATGTTCACTTTGATTTAAGGGCCATGATGATTTAGGATAAATGCGGTAGGCGCTGTCACTTATCTGGCAGCTGCGCAGTTCCACGATCTGAGCTTAACCCTAGGAAATAATTGGACATTCCTTCTCTTTTATTTGCTTGTTTAGTTTATAGAATCAAGAACTCATGGTGCTATTCAGATAGACTCTGAGTGCGTTGGAGTTCTATCTTGGTTTCTATGGTCTTTTCTTTTTTGCAATCAAGAGCTCATGATGCTATCCATATGGACTTTGGGTGCGTAGGAGTTCAATCTTGTTTTCTTTGGTCTTTTCTTTACGGAATCAAGAGCTCGCGGTGTTATCCAGATGGACTCTGGGTACATAGGAGTTCTATCTTGGTTTCCTTTTTTCAATTTTTTTCAAAGGGAAAAACGGTATCCAAATGGTCAATATCTGAGTGCTTTTGGCTCTCTTTCTTTTCAAACAGGGAACATAGCTGCACCCAGATGGTCAATATTTGGGTGCACTAAGTTCTCTTTCTATTCAATCTCTCTACTCCTTCCGCTTATCAAGAGGTTGTGGCGGTATCCAGATGGTATGTGATCTGGATGCATTGGACGCTCTTCGAAATTTCAAAAAAAAAAAGATGCAATGATGACAAATATTGGAAACAGGGGCCGCGACTTGGGACACTCATCCTTTCTATCAATTCATATCTATCAAAAAAGTAAAATTCTTTTCTATCATTCCATATCTATTAGATCAATCACAGAGAACATCTATCCAAACTAACTTCCATCTAAATAACACATGCATTACTCAGATATTTTATGCATAATAGACTACATCCATTCCATTTAAAGTGCATAAAAAAATGAAAAAATATAGTAGTTGCATACATGATAAAATCATAAAATCACATGCATCCATAAAAATTTCATATAAACATGCATTTCATTTCCACCATCCTGCATAAACATGTCAGTATCATAGGAAAAGTGAATCACCCATCTACGAGTTTGCATAATAGAATCATATTGTATACACATTTTCATCACCTAAACCAAATCATGTAGAATCATGCATATAGCAAGTAAACTAATGCACATCATATCAAATCACTAGGTGCATCGCATATAAATCAAAATATCTAAGTACAATGGACGGTTGCAAGTCTGAACAAAGGAAGGTAATCAACATATATATCAAATAAATATTAGTGTGTCGAGATACAAAATGGATAAGACTCAGAGTATATCAAATGCAAACACTACAAAAATGGTACATGATACAAAAGAGGAGAGATATAAAAATCAACAGGTGCTACCCCCACCCTCACCGCCAGGTGGACGAGGGGGTGTCATATCAGTAGCAGGTCTCTGCGATGAACTAGGAGCACCAATACCACTACTCTATGATCTCTAAGCCCTACTAGATCTCTGAGAAGCTGTATAACTAGGAACTCTCTGCTCCGTAGCAATTGTACCCTCATAGTGGCACCTCCTGTACTCAATCTCTCTCTGAGCATCACGCCCAGATCTATAGTATCGGTCCAAAACATCCTGGTGAGAAGCATCCTGTACACTGTCTATAAAAGATCAGACCTCGACTCAAGCCTATCACTCTCTAGCCTCCGCCGTAGCTGTACTGGCCTTAGCTATTGTCACTCTAGCCTCCAAAGTGGTGGTACGTGCATTAGAGGAAGCAAGTCTAGCCTGTAAATCTGAAATATATTGTGTAAGTCTCTCTAGATCAGAAGGATCTACATCCATCCCTCCCATGGTAACATCCATATCCCCCTCCTCCGCTCTATCACCCAATCCCTCATCTCCCCTCCCCCTCACCACCCAAGAATCATCCTCACTCTTTGAACTCTCCCCAGTATTGTTGCATGTACTGCCACTACTAGTAGATGAGCTTGTACCTGCACTCTGAGCATCCAAGGCCTCAACATCTATATCCCCTATCTCAATATCTACATCCTCTACAACCACCGTATCCTCCACCCTCAGAGCCAAAACAACACTAGTGCACTGACGTACTCTCTGAACTAACTGAGGGGCCTCCTCCTCCATCGCCTCCTCATCCTCCAATACAACACTCAACCCAACTCTTTGAGTACTGGTCTAGCCACCACTCCGCCCACCCCTCATCCGAACTCCACCACCCGCACCCCCAGGACTAGGATCANTCCCCCGTCCCCCATCTCTACCTCCATCTTGTCCGCCATATCGACCACCAACCCTACCTTTATCTTGGCCACCATCTCTCCCTCCGTCTCAACCCCCCTGCCTCGTCGTACCAGACGATGCCTCCTCATGATGGTCCTAGCAACAGGACGAGAGACATTTGTAAGTGGAACTGGCCGGGTCTGTGCCCAATGAGCATCATACTGCAGAGTGGTGCTTGCACAATATCAAATTCACATATCAGTACCACGTCAGATGGAAAAACAAGTATCATAAAGCAGATATACTAAGAAAGCAGTAAAGGAACTACATAAAATATTATCGCACAAACATACCTACATCTACAGTGGCAGATCACCATGTCCAAGCAACAGGAAGTAAACCTACAAACTCAGTCCGCACAACATCTAGTGACACGATGCCACCCCAGACCACAACGTCCCTCGACCTACGAGCAAAATAGGCATATGTATCAGACACATCCTGTTGCTCCCCAAATTGTCGCAACACCATGTCGGTGTTGTGAAAATCAATCATATGAATATGGTCCGTAACAGAACCAATCTGGTATCTTCGCTAATGACAAAAAGGAAGATGGATATCCTCTCCATCCCAAACGGGGCACTTCCTATATGGTCTCTAAATGAAATAGAGCATCATGTCTAACTATTGACACCAGTACATCAAATGCCCCATGTGGGTCTGAATGATGGCTCCATCATACGTGAAAACATATGGCCTGTTTGCAGGCAGATCACGCGTACCGACGGGACGACATACAATAATGTGCTCCCACGCCCATATCTGCAGGAGGGTAGCACCACAACTGAGTGACTTACATTAAGATAAGCCGCGTAAAACATATGAAAGTGCATATGCGCCAGCATACATGGCCCCCATGCATAAACAGTATGATCACATACCATACTCTGCAAAATAGAACCAAAGTCGACAAAAAATCCGCGCTGGCGACGATCAACGCATAAAATGCCACATATCAAACTACCTAGTAAAGTGGACAACCTATCGAGGCCCAAACCAAATTGGGACCATGGAATATCATAGGCACTGGATAAACCAAGCTGATCTCGGGACAATCCAGGCAAATCGATCAAAGCAACAATGTCAGGTCGGGTAGCATACTCCACAAGTGCACCCTGGATTGGAAGCTGAAGGATGTGGTGCACATCCTCCAAAGTAACAATACACTCTCTAGTGGGCAACCAAAAAGTGCATGTCTCAGAATGCCATCGCTCTACAAGAGCTGAGATCAGACCCTTGTTGGTCGTGATCTCTGACATGTAACAGATCCAGTATAAACCTAAGGCCCTAAGAACTGACCTCTCATCCTCTGATAGATGGAACCTGTATACAAGACTCGCCGGTCTAGACTCCCGACAATGCAGAATCCTCCTGGTGAACTGCACACAACAAAAATTCAGAAATATATCAGTATCAGTCATAGATGGAAGTGACAGACACCAGAATAAGCATATACGAGACAAGGAAATCAGGTAAATAGTTACAAATTTGCAATTACAGTAATAAAACCTACATATGCGGTATTGTTATGCGATTATGACACACAACAGTCAATTGCGGCAATTAAATTGCAAATGTGGCATACAAACATGACAAATGCGGAACTCTTATCAATTGCGGAACTAAACTGGGAATCATGACATTCAAACCGCAGACGATTATGGCACCTTATGCAAAAACTTAGAAAACAACAATTTCTAAAAGCAAGAAATAAATGCATTAATGACACGCAAAGAGATAAAACTCACCAAACATCCTGCACCAGCTAGCCTCTAATAAGTCCGGACCCGGTCGGATATGTGTGTGAATCTAGGAAGGTCCGCCATTGCACAAAAATAGGAGAAAAAAGTAGAGAAAACTAAAGACAAACTCACCAAGATTTCAAGAGCTCCAAGAAGGCAATGTGACAAATGAATGACTTTCTTGGCTACTTATAGGGGTTTCCAGAAACCCTAATTTCTCTAAGAGGTCTGATTTTTCTTCCCGGTCCCCGGAAACTTCGACACTCAATATCAGAGACAATATAAGGCATTTTTCAAATCAGTTAGCTACCCAGATTCAGAAATTGCAGTTTCAACAAATTAACGCTCATGTCGCGACTTTTTGCTCAAATTTGTTGAGGGGGCATAAATACACCTACTATCGTCGGGGCAAGCTGGGGAAAGATCAAAATCATAGAATCTTTGACACACTGCGACAAGTCACATTGTATCAAAGAGGGGCAAATGTAGACACCCTAAAATAGACAGGCTTGTGATTTTACATTAAAAACACTATTTTTCATCTATTAATTAATAGTTTTTTAATCATTAATTAATCATCTATCTTCTTCTAAATTCATTCCCCAAATCATCTAATCAAACTCCCAAAATTAATTAAATAATTAATTAACCTTAATTGATTAATTACCATTAATAAATTAATTAAATTCAATTTCCTATAGTTTAAATTCAAATATTTAAAGATACTAATTAAATTCTTCCAATTAAATTAATTTAATTTCATCAAATAAAGCAATTCTAAATAAAAAAGAATTCAATTATCTCACATGTTGAAAACTTTAATTAAATAAATGAATTAAATATTCATTTATCTTCAAAGAGATAACTCCAATCATATCACATGGGTTACTCCACCCATCTCTCTCCAGTTCACATGGGTAACTCCACCCACCTCTTCAGTTCTAAAAGGTAACTCACAATTAGCTCTTCAGTCAACCAAACTCTATCTCATCTTTACCAATTGAAGAGGAGGAGTTTACTGATGGCTTCTCCAGTTCCTTTTAATCTCAACCATTCATCTCCTTATCTCTGGGATTGATCCCAACTGTTCATTTCATCCTCAATTCCTATATAATAAACCCTTCATAACCATTTGAAGGATCTAAGATTTTAATCTCTCGTGTGCCATTACTATGTCAGTTTGGTTCTAGCATTCAAGCCATCTTGCGATCATACACCCGTTTCAATTAGAAAATTCTTGACACTTCTCAAGTCATAGACGTTGCCACACCAATACTAAGCATCAAAAACAACGTTTCAGAAGGATTAGAGAGAGACAATAGAAGCTTCAAGCACTTTGGGGTTTGCATTCATTTATTTTCCTTTTTTTGCTTGTACATTTTATTGGTTAGGTTTTAAGTTATTCGTTTTAGTAGTTCTTGGGTATTGAATTTATATCATTGTAAACCGTTGCTACTAACCTTAGCCTTTGGAAAGCTTGGGCACCACGAATCACAAAAGAGGAGGCATACAATATGATTATTCTTTAAAGGGTACTAGCTCAATGGAAGAGCACCTGCTTTACAAGTAGGAGGATGGTGGTTTGATTCCATTGTGTCCTATATGACTAAAGTAATGACTAAAATTATCACAACCATGACTAAATAATGATAAATTAACAACAATCAATGACTAAATTAACGACTAAATCAATGACCAAATCAATAACTAAAATAATTTAGTCATCAATTTGGTCGTGTGATAAATGACCGACAATAAACTACTAATGGTCTCGTGACCAAAATTAGTCATTTATATGCAATTTTTAGTAGTTTATTTAACCATATATTGTTGCTTTTGTACTAGTGATCGAAATGGTCGCATGACTTTAGGATGAAGGTGAATGGTTAAGTGGAGAACACAAGTACATAGTATGAAGATGTGCTCAAATATTTTGAAAGGCCTTAAATCAATAGATGCATGGAGGGATTGAGCAAGGGATAGGATTTTATTTGAAGACCAATGGTGGAGGATTCATGAGAGGTTAGAGTTGATGAAAGGATGTCAAGTGACATCACTAAATTGATGTATTTGGAAGAAGAAAGGATTAATGAATGGTCAAAGGCTATAATTTGTTTAACCAAATCCAAAAGTGGAGGAAGAGTCCTCTCACATGTGTGAGAAGATGTATGAGGAAGAGGGATCAAGGAAACATTTCCTCTCAAACATATATGAGGGCATATTGGGAAGATATTTTTAGACAAGTGTCCTCTCCCACATTTGTGACAACACCTTGGGAATATAAAGGGGACATGTTTCCTCTCACAAATGTGCGAGGAAAATTTGATAATAGAAAAATGAGATATGTGTCTTCTCCCATATGTTCAAGAACAATTTGGTAAGAGAAAATGTCATGTACATATTTTGTCTCATATATGTGAGAGATCCCAGGAGTAAGGGAGATAGAAACATGTGACCTCTCACACATATGTGAGAAGACAAACATGCTAAATGGAGGGTGGGAATTTTCACGATCAAATGGATGGTCAAAATTTTATTGTAGCTTTTTAGGATACATGGGATTAGGGATTCAATCAATTAAATTAATAATAGTTGGGTATGTGGAAGGGTTAACTTTATTAATTTTACTTAACTAAATAATGGGTTTTGAGGTGGAAAAGGGGAATCAAATCAAATGGTCTGCATTTACTCAATTTTTGTGAGAAATGGTTATAATATTGACTTAATTAAATAAATGCATATTTACTTAGTTAAAAGTGAATAATAGGATAATGGATGAATTTATCAAATACATAATTTTATTTAATTAATGCTTGGGACAAGGTAAAGTTTTATATGGGTAGGTATGAGAAACTTTAGCTATCTACACTTTTGGGTGCTTGCCCACTCTATTGGCTCTTGCCATACAAATAAGAGTGATCTACCATCACACTAGATGCACATTGATAACACGTGATTTTTCATGATTGAATTGCACATAGTAATGGTAAATCAAATTTTCCAATCCCAATATCGAACATGTGATATCAATTTTTCCATATTAGAGTTACATTACATGGCCATATTGCATAGCTCCTTTGAGAAAAGTATTGTTGTATCACTTCTTACAGAGGAAATACATTTAACCCTTCTTTCTATTTTCTAATTCTCCCTTTTCATAGATAATTGAATTAACTTGTACTTTGTGTTTGTTTTAGTTGTGTGATATAAGCTATTCGAGCAAAGTATCATTGTATCACTTCTTACAGAGGCAAGACATTTAACCCTCCTTTCTATTTTCCAATTCTCCCTTTTCATATATAATTTAATTAACTTGTACTTTGTGTATGTTTTAGTTGTGTGATATAAGCTATTCATTATAGATGCTTATTTTTATTTTGTAAATTTCTATAGAGCAATCGCACTAAGAAGCATACGTGTGTTAGGAATAATAGTCTACCAACACAACTGAGAGGGGGGGGGGGGGNGAGGGGGGGGGGGGTGAATCAACTGTGTGCCCAAGTATTTAATTTTTAAACTTATAAACCAATTACTCAATGCAAATCTGAACACTTCAAGAACAACACCATAACACAAGTATTTGTTGTTGAGGAAAACCATGTTAAGGGAAAAAACCCTGGTGGGAATCAATACCCATGAGTAAAGCACTAGAAATATTGTATCCCTATTAGGAGATCTAGCCCTGTAAGGAGATGATTATTACATCCAGTACATAGTCCCATTTAGGAGCCCTTTCAACCTTGTTAGGAGTTGAATGAAATGAAGAGCTCACTCCCCAAGCACACTACCCAAATGTGAAGGTTAAACTCACCTTCAGGATCCACTGTCCAAAGAGAAGTATGAAAGCATACTTGGGTGCCAGCAAGAAGTTGAGCCCACTTTTTGGGCAAAAAGTGGAAGTGTTTTCCCTGATTTTCAAGTTGTCTATCAATTGATGTCAAAATTTGAGGCACTTAGAGATTGAATATCAAAAAAATCCACTAATAGAAAATGTAGTGCTCA
>MU223057.1:1776607-1803108 GCA_018584345.1 Thuja plicata | reverse complement strand
ACCTAGGGTTTGCAATTTTGTTTTCAGTTATATGTCTAGGTTTACATTTTTGTTTCAGTTGTGTTTAGGTTTTATTTTTCTACCTAGGGTTTCTTATTTCAGTTGTCGTTAGGTTTAGGTTTTAGTTTTCTACCTAGGGTTTCTTGTTTCAGTTGTTGTTAGGTTTAGGTTTTAGTTTTCTACCTAGGGTTTCTTGTTTCAGTTGTCGTTTGGTTTATGTTTTAGTTTTCTACCTAGGATTAAAAATAAGTTTTCTAAACTAAATTACAAATTAAAATTTAAAACTAAATATGTAACAATTTATTTTAATTATATTTTAAAAAACTATAAACATTAAACAGAATATACAATTTTTAACATTAAACTAATTAAAAACAATAATAAAAAATATTTTTAATAAAAAATAAATAAAAAACAAATAAAAACAATAATACGTACCTGAAAAAATGGTAGCAGGGGAGTCGGTGGTAGCTCTCAAAAACTATAAACATTAAAGACAATATACAATTTTTAATATTAAACTAATTAAAAACAATAATAAAAAATATTTTTAATAAAAAAAATAATAATAAATGATAATACGTACCTGTAGTAGGAAAAATGGCAGCAGGGGGGTCGGTGGTAGCTCTAAAAAACGGGTACCCGTTCAGATAAAAACGTGATCTCGTTTTGCAAATTGTGAAAATGATTTGCAAAACGGTTTAAAACAAATTTTAAATACTTTTAGAAAATGGGCACCCGTTTTTTAAAAAACGGGTGCCCGTTATGCTATGGGTACCCGAACCAAAACGGGTGCCTGTTTTGAAAATGGGCACCCATTTTATATTTACGGCTCGGGCACCCGAACCATAACGGGCACCCATGCCCGTTTTTGGTTGCCAATTTTTTTTGGCCGCGGACTTCCGCGGAATTGGCACTCAACTTTGTGCTTGCACCCACTTATAAAAGTGAACTAACTAATAACAACTTGCTTTGCGTATACAGTTTCAATGAAGTGCTTTACAAAAATAATCACTTCTCTACATCCAACAAAACTTGTATCCACATGCTCGCAACATCCAATCCACACTATTTACATCAAGACACTACTTTCCTTTATACAAGTTACAACAATCAATTAGGTTAGCATGTTAAGACTTCCCCAATGCACACATAATTACATAGACCCTTGCTAAGATACACATAGTACCTTAAACAAGTAAATAAAAAATACAAATCGTCAGTTACGCGCCAAGATCCATAATTCACGCTCGTCATTCACTAAGCACATTACATCTCTGTGGTCGACCCCAATTAGGTCTTCGCAAGTCCACACGCCACAACTGACATCATCAAGAATCCAATGACCCAAGAATCACAAAGAATGTTTTCCCATGTATCTTGTATCATGCCTTAAGCTTGCATACCATAATTCATGCTTGCATACAATTTATCCCAAAATCCAGAGACCATCTTTGGCATAATCCTTTGTCACTGCTTTGTAACTAGTCTTCACCAAAACATCTATAACTCATGAAAACATCAATATGAAATCCAATGGCCTTAGATATAAGGTGTACATATTTCCCTCTACACAACTCCGTACTTGGATATATTGAAACACCGTACACAACTGTTAATCTTCCATATACCTATGATAACTAGTCTTTCTGAAACTTCTAATGCATCCAACTGAAACATATGTTGACATCAATGATAAAACATGAATGTCAACACCTCAAACAACAACAATTCCAACAACATGAAGAATCCAACAATGATTAATTACTTCATATGCATCATATATCATTTTTTGTGAGTGTCTCAATATTTATTTATCATGTTGTTTGAAAATGTCCATGTATAATTTGAAATTAATGCTCACGATAGATTTACATATATTAAAATAGGTGTAAAATGTCATAATGAAATTTGTATACTCGTGTAATCTTCCATTTATTTTATATCCATCTTGGTGGAATATTATAAATGTAATTACATATTGGCAAGTGACACTCTTGTACTAGGTTTAGTTTATGTACTAGTGCCTATCCATCTTTATTTCTCCACACTTATATTTTTTCCCACACACCATGCATTCCCCTTTTATTACACTCCATTCATACTTACCCCAATGCATTCACTTCCTCATAATTTACCATTTTATTGCCAAGGTTCATTTATGTAATACTTGGGATTAATACTGATGGGAATGAACCTCAAATTTAAATTTGAAATTCAAATTCTATTTTCTTGATATGTGTGTTTATGCAACACGTTGTTATATCTTGGTATAATATATTCAATGTGTCATAAATTCACACGCTAGATTTTTAGTGAATTAAAAGAACATTTATAAAACATATGCCAATTTTATGAGGAACAAAAAAGAATACAAATTCACCTCATATGCATATGAGCCACCTACAATGTTGTGTAGGTTACATTCAAATCTTTTTTCACAATTGTAAAGCTAGTTGATGCATGGGCCCAACTGATGTGAACTTGACCCTAGGACAACTTGACCTATGCAAATTTAATATTGTAGTTCTTATAAGCGCATTAATGGTTATAAGTCAAAACAAATATATTTTAGAAGTCTATGTTGCTTCAATTAAACTCTACACATTAAAGTTTAATTTTATTGTAATTGAAATTGAATCTTCAATACACAATATTAAAATCCAATATATAATTCCTCTAATCTAATTATTAGATTTTTGTAATTCAATTATAAATGAATATTAATTTCATTCTAAATCAATCGTGTTAATATTAAGTTTTTGATTAAGGTAAAACAGGTTTTGAATGGTACCCGAAACTATTTACATATTAGAGCTAAAGATAAACAACCACAACCCTTACAAACATCGATAGCTTGCTAAAAATCGGTAAGCAGGACCCTATTCAACCTAGGAAACCCAAAAAGCAGCCAAAAAATAGTTACTAGCACAACTTCCAGGAAAACTTCCAACACAAAGCAGAAAGAGAAGCTACTTAATACTTTTGAAGGCTTTCTCGGCCTCTTTCTGCATTTCTTCCATCATGTCAATGGAGTCTTTGAGGGCTTTCAGCTCCTTAGGAATCTCTGGAGCTTTCCTTTTAATGTCACTTCTTGTTCTGGTTCTCGGGCCCGAGCTCCTAGCTTTATCTTCCATAGTGAAAGTGGTATTCTCCAGCATGCCGCTCTCTAGATATGCATACAGTGCCTTAAGATTTTGCATTGAGACTTACATGTAATAATTATATATGCATACAGTGCCTTAAGATATGCATTCTACTGCTCTCATGTGAATATTAAGTTAGCTAGATTAAATTTATTGGTAAAATATATTACATGTCCTCGAACCCCAAGGCAAGGTAGAACCTATTATCCCCCATCATACAAAATAAGGGCAACAACAAACTAAATATATAAGAAAAAAGATAATCTTATAAGGCATCAATGAATACTCATACATGGATGAATATTCTCCGGCCAAGTGTTTCCTCATTACATCCTTAGCCTATATGAGTACTCAACAAATGTAAGAGATAGTATTATTATCTTGTTAGTGTGTTTTCCCCAATTCATTTTTATTATGTTATCACTTTATTAAGTAACTCTCAATGAGTTACCCTAGTGTTCATTTTGTGTCCCGACCCCCCCATTGAGAGAAAACACTAAATTCCAACTCTAACACCCGCACCCAAGCTTATGACCAAATCAAAATCACAATATCACAATGCATAAGAGCATCAATGCATAATATCTCATTTTCATAATTACACTTGCCTGCTATGTTAACTAAAGTGTACTAGAGTTAGGGTAAAAAATCATATGGGAACAATCTATAGGCTTTAGTCACTTGCATGACTCACTAAGTTTAGAGTCTCATGGAGGGGGACTTCCTAAAAAAATTGGTGGGCGTTGTTGAGATTTTGGAAGAGTATTTCAAAGTGGGCAGACTTATAATTTTTTTCTTGTCGCTTAAGTTTAATTGTTGAAGCTTCATAATTTATAGATGTTAATGACCACATGAATGTTATTATTCTACATATTCAATTGAAGAGAGTATATACATATAAAATAAAATAAATTAATTGGTGGGAATCTAAAAGCTCTAGATGAATGACAAATGACAATTTTGTTTGGTGACGGTAGAAATTTCTAGCCCCACCCTAAATGCATATGCTTAAAAATACAATGTAAGGGACTCATATTTATCAATAGGAGATTCTAATTATTCCTATAGCATCTTTTTTTTTTTTTTTGTCTTGTGAGATACTCTACACAAAAATAGTACTTGAAACCCATTCCATGAGACCACAACCTAACTCCCCTATATCTAGGTGGGACGAAAACACAATAATCCATATTTGATTGGGGGAGCTTTGCTTGACTAGAAGGAACTATAGATCAATCAATGTTGGGTTGCTTCCACCCACCTCTCACACATAGATATGAACATGACTATAAATAAGACAAAACAATAAGATCTAATGTATCACAAACATTCTTTAATCTTGTAGACATTAAACATTTGAATCTATTTTATTCATCTTGGATAAAAAAGCTTATATGGCCCAGTCTCTTGTCGTATCCTCACAAATAAATAGTGTTAGGGTAAGGTTTCATAAAGGGCTTTAAGATGTATTTCAAAGGAGCAAGGGTCCCATGAAGCCAAATGAAAAATGCTACATGATTAAATAGAATATTTTCCTCAACATTAGCAAGCCATACGTTTTAGTTGAAAGATTGAAACAAGTGCAATTGGAGCAAGGTAAGAAATTGTCCCACAAGTTTAAGCTTTTTTTTTTTTCCCTTGTCACATATCAATCATATAAATATTTTATATTCCTATCAATTTAATTTTTATTTTTAATATTTTATATTTATTTATTCTATTAAATTGAACATATAAAATAATAAAATTCATAAGATCACTAACTTTCATAAGTTTGAACTTTGAAACTTAAACTAAACTAGAATACAAAATTCATGAAACTATTGCTTCAAAATAATTTAATTTTTAAGCCATAGGCGTTTCCATATGGGAAAGGCCCGGCCTGTTTTTACAGATCAATGGCTGGAAGTGGTTGAGAGCCCAATGACTACCATTGGGAGCTTCTTGACCGTCCATCAATTTTTTTTGGAAACTGTTGCTGACCTCATGAAAACCGTCACTAACTCTCCTCTCATATTTACACCCAGCAAGAAGATCAACGATGTTTTCACTTTGGACGGTAATATGTAAAAAATCCAAAGGATCAAATCCTTGCATCACCAAAAAGAGCCACTGAAATTTACTTGATCCATTTGCAAGCCTCGGCTACTCAGATGCTTTTGTTTACTTGTAACTATTCATTAGTTGCATCTGCACATCTTGAGTGACTGGAGCGTGTTCCTGATATTTCAAAACTCACCAGGAAAAACCCAGCAGACTTGATTTTGATTCTGGCAGGGCAACTTACCAAAATCCAGACCTGATTTTGAGTCTGGCAGGGCAACTTACCAAAATCCAGTGAAACTTGGGGTAGTTGCCAAAATTAGCCACAAATTCAACAGAAGTAGGTGAGCTAATAGGTGACTTTTGAAACCATGGTTTAACACTTGAAGTTGTGCAAACAAATGAGACAATCTTGATGTTCAAAAAACAGGGAGCTACAAGGTTTACAAGCTAGAAAATAAAAAATATACATTGTAGACTGAGTAGGCATTAAAATTGTAGCAGGAAAGTGCTGGAGACAGAATAGAATACGCAAAAAGTGTAGCAGCTGAAAGAAGAAGATTTTGGGATGTAAGAATTAGTTTCCTCATGTGAATAAGGAAATAGAATAAAAGTTGAGTTGCATATTTAAAAAGAGAGAAGAGGGGACTAAAAAACATGAGCAAAGTAAAGTAAGCACAAAGTTTCATTATGGACCAGAGAGGGAGCTGGAATGATAGTTCATTGCCATGAAACAGAGAAGAAAGATGAGGATTTAGAGAATGAAATTAAGGATCAGGAGTGTATATGTGTGTACTCAGAGATTTATTTTATGGGTAAACATTTTGAAGAATTTGAATTTTGTAATTAATGAGCGAAAGAACATGCATTGTTTCAAGATTTTTGTTTCAAGTGTGAGTTAATGGCTGCGAGATTGGGCTTATCCCCAATCTCATCTGCTTCAACTCGAGGAGCCAAAACCCGTTGGACATTTATTATATATTAGTTCAAGATCATTGGGCAATGGCGAGCAGGGCATGGTCTATAGTCTTAGCATAGCAATCCCATTTCTAGATGCAGTACCCTCTGAATTTTCTAGAGCAAAGAGCCGACTCATGGTTGTACTGGTAATACAATAAATAATCAGATTTGGGCCATTCCAAATAGAATAAAATTAATGTCAAAATAAAAGCGTGGGTGGAGAGCTGGTACATGAACAGTGCATAGCAAATGGAATGTCCACCAGCAGAGAGCTCCAAAATTCAAAATCTACCTCCTATGGCTACGTTCACCACAAGATCTCTTCCTCTGTCGAAGCTAATAGATCAAAAAACACAACACCAAAGGTCTAACACCTCCGCAAGTTCCATCAGAAATATTCATGAATCCATTCCTAAAATAGGCCCAAACGCCCTTATTTAAATTTTTTTAATGATCGCCAAGGCTCAAATTTAAAAGGGGGATTTCGTATGAACACTGTTGGGATGTGCATTGAGCTCTCCTGTCATTATCCACCTTTCATTGTCCACCTTAGAGCTGCATGCATGCAAAAGAGTCTAACTGCCAAGTGTGACTCTCCACGTTAGGTATAGAAAACATTTTAAACTGTAGACTAAGTTGCCTTACCAATGGATCTACTTGCATCTCACAAAATTTCTCAGTTTTCTATATTTTATTCAATATATTGATAAATAGGCACTGTGGCAAAAGATAGACCCACAGCTAAATTAACAATTGTGCACATGATGATTTCGCTCTCAGGTATTTTAAATTAAAATTTGAATACATAGTTATCTAGAAAGTTTCACAACAGTTACAAACATCAAAGGTATGTTCAACTTATATGAAAACAACCTTTTTTAACTTATACATCTATCCAACCCACCTAAAGCATGTAAGCTTCAAGAAGAAAAGAGTAAATACGCAACTGAGTACTACTAAATAAGCATGTAAGCATGTAAGTTTATGAGATACATAATGAAACTGGTGAATGTGGACTGCTAAAAGTAAAAAACCTTGGAAGGAAAGAATCTGGAAGCTATGTAAACTTACATTAAACAGAAGATGAAACATATTTCATTCCATCATATCCATTATTCAGTGATATTAGACATGTTTGATCATTATACTTGGATCATGAAAATAATTAATCAAGACAATCTAACAAAGCACATTATGTTGAATAAGCCTATTTCTCAAGATAGTGTGGAAAGATTTCGTAATCCCTCTTCAGTTCTTAGATTACAGAGAAATGATGAGGCAAATAATTAGTTGGGACCACAACAACTGAGATACATTTGTTGGCAATGGAGATCGGTGTCTTCTTTAGCTTGAGATGGAGGTTTGTGTAAGGAGAAGAATTGAAGTGCTACAACAGGAGATTTAGCAACAAATGATAAAGATGACAACTTCAACTTCAAACCCCCTTTCGTGTCCCCTTCTAAAGGCAAAGCGAGCTGTAACACACAATGACATTTTCAGGGTAATGGGGGCATACATAAGGCAACAATGGATCAAGAAAATGAACATGAGATCCTGCTGCGCCAAAAATGAGCCTCATGTCAGAGAAACCCTTAGGTAAGTACCCCGGATATCACTCCTACTTTCCCAAATGCCACGATAATTTTTGCCTCAGTTGCTTTGTCTTGGGATTTCAAATCCTCATGCTCTTCGCCATATTCATTGTCATAGATGTGCATGTTTGTAGACGTGTGAAAAATTAGAAGCACAGGGCACATGGACTGTCTAACAAAATGCCTCAAAGAAATGTGGTCTTAATTTGGCATTACAAGTGTAATGCCAAATTCCAAAAACCTTCGCCCAAAATGGGACAAGGATATCGACATTTGTCAAAGTATAATTAAATTGTATATATTCTTTTATTGCACTTTCAATTTTGTTAAGTTAGTTTTTAGTATTATATCTTTCTTAGTACAGTTCTATATACCTTGTCTGTATAGGACATACATGCGTTGCACTGGCATATTGAATCCACATAGGACTCCTGGATTCATGTAGGTGTCCTAGACAGAGAGCTAATGAAGCTCACCAATTAATCTTGGTTTTCCTCTCTTTTATTTCTAGTCGTCTAAATATTTTTATCATTTTGTACCATAGAGTTATTTCTATTTTTGTTATTTTTCATTCATAGCTAGCTTTAATCCCCTTTTAATCAATTAATCTCCCTAGCTCACTGGAGTGCTAGTAGAGGTGAGGTGGCGTTTGACTGATTTGTCCCTTGAGATTCCATCAATATTGAGGGTGGAAAATTCCCTTCTCCATAGGAGGATGGAAATTGAGGTTCTTCACGGCTCTACGATTCTGTTAATGGTGGCAAAAAAAATAGGCTCATTGCAAACATTGATTTGTTCATGACACATATTTAGAAAAAAAAATATACTCTAAAATTTCATCATTCAACTACAATAATTAAAGTAAAATGCAGACATAGTATTCCCGTTTTCATCATTAGTTTATGTCAATTATAGTTTATTTGGTTCATGTTATAATTTTAATGCCATTTTTCATAACTTTATTTATGATGTTACATAATTTAAAAGATTTCTTCAAGGTACAAGAATCAATTTCACCCTCTACAAATTAATAGATTTTCTTTTAATAGTAAATGCTAAGTATTTTTTATTACATTTTGAATGTACATTATAAATCTATGTTTTTTTTGCATTGTTAGTATGCTTCTTAACAATCTCACCCTCTACAAATTAATAGATTCTCATTTAATAGTGTGATATATAGACATAGAAAGAGGGAGGACTATAGGGATAGATAAAGATTGAGTTATATAAATTGGGGAATGTGTGTCCAACAGTATGAGAGAGAGAGAGAGAGAGAGAGAGAGAGAGAGAGAGAGAGAGTTATCTAGATGAAGAGANCAAGAGTATGAGAGAGAGAGAGAGAGAGAGAGAGAGAGAGAGAGAGAGAGAGTTATCTAGATGAAGAGATAATGTGTGTGGGAGTGGAGGGAGGAGGCAAATATAGGGATAGAAAGAGGGTGAGGTACAGAAGGAAGAGCAAGAGATAGCGTAAGGAGATAGAGAAAGGTGGGCTGAGAGAGATACTTATATAACTTTTCCATAACTCTACGGCGTTCCCATTGTCACTAAGATGCGATTGCTAATTTTCTAAATACCTCATAATTTTTTTTTTTTAAAAATCTTAGTGACTCACCCATTCAAGCCTGCCTCCTTTTTGCGGGGTCATGGTCGTAAGTGAATTTGTAAATAGTAGCTCTGAACGAGTAATGGCTCTTTGAGAGATCCACAATTTATTTCCCCACAATGACCTAAAGTGTCTAAAAGAATTTATATTTTAATATCTAAATTCCTCAACCAAACGGGGCCTAAGAGGGTTTAGAATTTCTCAAGAAGGTTTTACACGCCCCACTGCAAACTCTCCTTTCGTCCATGGCTGGTGCGATGAAGAAACGTAAGGCAGGTGCAGTGAAGAAGCTTAATCCCAACACTCTTAAGAAGAAGAAAATTGCTCAGCACACGGAGTCCATTCCATCTCGCAGCAAAAGCAACTTATTTGAAGAAGACGCCGCCGCCTCTGCCTCTCCACCTCCATTGGCATCTGATAACGAAGATGAGGGATTTTATGCGAATGGCGTTGACAGTGATATTTCATCAGACGGTGAACCTCTGAGAGACGATTTTATCGAGGGGGACAAGCTCACAGCTCATGATTCGGACCAAGGCAAGCCATTATAAAACTTAGTATTAGTATTGTTTTGCTTATTGCCAAGCAAATATTTATTCTTTGAATGCAGAAGAAAGTGAAGAGGAGGAGCTGGACATTGAGAAGAAGTCTCGTATTTTGGATGCTGAAAAGGAAAGAGAGCATGACGAGGCAGATGCTGAATTGAAGCTGAACATTCAGCAAGAGCCCGATGATTTCACACTGACCACTGCTGAAGTCAGTAAATTTTATTCAGTGCTTGCTTCTTTCCCTGGGCTTATGGTTTAGTGTTCAGCATGATCATAAATGTTATTTTTCCGTTTTGATTTTTATCGCATTTGCTTTGTTAAGCTATTATACTTCCTGTATATTTTGTTTATCTTCAATATTATCTTTCCATCTCTCTGTGTCCTTTGGTTCAATAAAATTTTTAATTTTTCTTGGTGGCTTGAGATGGAGAATGCTTGAATTGAACATTTTTTGTAACAGACACCCACATATATTCTGTATGACATATTGACTGTGTGGGGACATGTCTGCTTGAGCATTTATTAGTTTGTATACATGTCAAGGCGAAACTAAAGGTTCGGGAAACTAGGTTATAATGGTTCCTTTCGTATTCTTTGCCTTCGTTCATATGTTTTGTACTGACTTTCAGGAGCTTGAAGAAGAGGGGAAGCGCCCGCCTGACCTTCCAAGCCTAAAGAGGAGAATAAAAGAAGGTATCCTTTAATTTTGATAGTTATTGCATTGTTTTCAACATAATAAGGCATCACTTGTTTCATCCATTTGAACTATGTTTGATAGTGCTCATTAATGTTACATATCAATCCTTTGTATCAGTTGTTAGAGTTCTTTCCAATTTCAAAGCTTTAAGGCAAAAGGAGTCTACTCGGAAGGACTATACTGAGCGGCTTGTTGCAGATTTGTCTCTATATTATGGCTACAACGACTATTTGATCCAGACCTTCCTCGAGGTTTAAGCCTAAATTTTTGGAATTGTTGTTATTTTGTATTGCAGTGCTTTGTTTATTACCATTTTAGCACTTTGTTTGCAGTTTAGTGAAATTCCGAAAAAAATTAAAAGAGGTGATATTGTGCTTAATGACCGTAAACCGTGGTCTCCAAACTTCAGATGTTTCCTGTTGCTGAAGCTGTAGAGCTTATTGAAGCAAATGAATCTCCTCCGCCTACATGCCTCCGGACCAACACTTTAAAGGTCAGTAGCTGGAATAGCCAATGTATAGTTGAATAAAATACTTATTGCTCACTTGAGTTATTGAGCATCTGTTTTTGGATTTTCTTTTCCTGTATTGATTTGCCTAAAACAAACATAGGAAGTATGCATTAAAAATATATTAATTTGCCTAAAACAAACACAGGAAAGTATGCATTAAAGGTATACTTATGTTTATAAAACAAACAGAGGAAGTATCCATGAGAGATGTATTGATAAACTTAAAAACTACACAATGACCCTCAGCACCTATAGGTTCTGCTACTGCAAAGTGGAACACAAAATCTTACTTCATACAAACCAAACCGCTCTACGAGTAAACTTACTAATAAACTTCTAGGAAGGATATCCAACTTTTCCCTCGTATTTTACAACTTACTGTTTTCTAAAGTCCCCTCAAAGATTGAAGCAAATCCAACTTTCTTTTCACACTTCAAATCTTTCTGCATTCACACGCTTCTTCAAAGATTGAAGTAAAGATTGTGCCCTCGTTGTTTTCAAGATTAGGAGACTTCTTACTTAAGATCATTCACACTTGCTATGTAGTCTTGTTACTTTTAGCTTTGCATTTTCTATGTTCCACAGCGACATGTCCCTGCCCTTAGTTTCCTGGTCATTCTCACAGCATTCCTACCTCCATTCTTGTTATCCTATTTTAATTTTATTCCAATGGTCTGAGGGTTCTTATAGGCATTTCCTCATTGCATACCTGAACAGCTTCAAATGGTTGTCATCTTTTCAGTTTTTGTAACCTGTACCAAATTTATAGATATTGCTGGTATTAGGACTGGAATTGTGGCAGATGGCTTGACTTATCTGGGCTGCGTTGAAGGGGAATTATGTATTTAGGACTTGCAACTGATACCAACTTTATAGATGTTGCTGCGGTGGAGGAACCTTCCTAGATTGTAACTGTTGCAGATGGCCCGACATGGCATAAACTTCATCATTGACCAACACCTCATTTGCAACTGTTAACTTTTTGATAGCTGTTGCCTTCTGAATGGGTTCTCTCTTACATGTTTGTGATCTCTTCCTTTTCTATGCCATAGCATAACTAACCTGCTTTCTTTTTGGGTAAGAAGATGCCACATTACTTTATTCCCATGTTTCCACTTTTGAAGTTCTCATTTCTGGTATGTCAGACTGTACATATTTCCTCACAATATAATGCACATATTTAACTGGTTTGGATATTTTGGATTTCTCTATAACTGAGATGAAATTCCTAATTGTAGTTCCAGTGTGACTCAAATCGTTTCCTCTAGAAATAAGAGAGATAAGTTTCAAAACTTCATGCATATGGGGTTGAAGTTTGAAAGTAATGCTAGGGAAGTGGGCTTTTGGAATTTGGGAGTGGATCAATAAAAGGTCTTGTTTTCTGCCAAGACCAAGGCCTTTTAAGAGCTGTCTTGTTTCAGCATACAGATGGAGCTCACAAAAGGGATGTTTGTCCAAGATAAATGGTTGTACTTCACTTTTTGTTTCCAGGGTTCAAATTCAGTATTTAATGGATGGAAGACTTGGAAAGAGTTCATTGCAATCATATGCATGTAAATCTTGGAAAAGAAGAATGACTTATTTACTGTACATGCATGTAGAAGGAAGATGTACATTACTTTTATTCCTCTTTTTCCACTTGTAAAGTTCTCATTATGGTATGTTAGACTGTATGTAATTTTTACACAAAGTGATGCATATATTGAAAAGTTTTGGGTGCCCTAATTGTATTTAGTAATTTACAGTGATTTTCAAATCCTTTTCTCTTGAAACAAGAGAGAAGTTTCAAAACTTGATTCATATAGTTGAAGGTAGGAAGTAGGTTTAAAATTTGGGAATGATGAATCATTAAAGATCTAGTTTTCTTCCAAGACCAAGGTCCTTTTTTGGAGTTGTCTCCTTTGAGAATGGGAATGAAGCTCACAAAAGGGCTTTTTGAAAAAGAAAAATGGTTGTACTTCACTTTTTTACAAGCTTTTCGAGGGTTTAAATTTAGTATTTAATGGATGGAAGAGTTGGAAAGAATTCATGGAAATTGCATGCATGTAAAGTTTGGAGAAGATGAATGACTTATTTACTTGTCGAAATGTAAACCAACATGAGTTGAAATGGCCTGTTTATACACACTGGAGGAGGGGAAATTACATACAGTGTACACATTAACTATTAAAAACATTAGATGATTGGAAGGGCTCCTAAAATTCAGTTTGACATCTTACCCCTTGAAGATTCTCTTGAGGGTCAGGATTTTGGAGCCCTCTAGAGCTCAACAAATTCCCTTGGATAGAGTCTTTCAGCTTTTTGAGAATTGACAGGTTCAATTGCAATCTCACTAATAAAGGTGTGATGTCAGTTATGAAACATCGGATGAGCACTTATCTTGAACATCCCTGCATAATTGCATTATCCTTGTTTAGCCCTGGCTATTTTGGTTTGACAGTGGATGGTGGCTTGGCTTTTTTGCCTTTGCCCCTTCTTGAGATTTTTCACTATAAAGTTTTAAATTAAAATTTCATTGACTCTAATTAAATTATATTACAGTCTTAGATGTTAGATAAACTGGTCATAGTTTTTAAGCTAAGAAAATATTTTGATAGAACACCATCATAATTGGTTCTTGTTGTGGATAAGGTCTGGAAACTTGTTTTGAGTCATGTTTGACATGCGTATTGGCTTATAATTTTGAAAAAGAATATTCTTGCCATCTTTATATCTATATTGCCTAAATGATATTATAAAAATACATTTCTGCAGACTCGTCGGAGGGATCTTGCTGGAGTTCTAATTAATCGAGGGGTAAACCTTGATATTCTGGGTAAATGGTCCAAGGTAAAATTCTTTTGGATTTTTCTTGGGATTTCAGTACTCGTTTTTCTTGTGACCCTGACTAATGTGTACTTTGTCACAGGTTGGATTGATTGTATATGATTCGCAAGTGCCTGTGGGTGCTACCCCAGAATACATGGCTGGTCATTACATGGTTTGATGCTACATTCATAACCAAACTGTGAAATAAAAGATTTTTCAACAGTTTACTATTTTGGAACAAGTAATTAGTTAAATTAACGTTATTTGAATTTAGTAACTTTTGTGTTTGAGCTTATTACATTTTGTGATACATGATTACAGCTTCAAGGTGCCAGCTCATTTTTGCCAGTCATTGCATTGGCTCCCCAGGAAAAAGAGCGAGTTGTAGATATGGCGTAAGTACAATGTTGTTTCATTTTATTTTGTGTAAAGATTGTTATAATTTGATACCTGTAATTTATTCAGATGGTTTTCCATGATAGAGGATGGAATGTAAACATTAGCTGCTACAAGTTATCCTCTCACATTTTCGAGTGATTTTTATGAACATGAGAAATTGCGAAAATAGCAGAGAAATTTTACCATAGCTAAAATGCTTGTGTTACCTTAAGAAAGGAATTAAAAGATGATTGAAATCTCAAAGCAAGACACCTGAATAATTTGTGTTGCACAACTGAACTATGACTACACGGTATCCGAGTTCTGCATTGATGCTGGTTGATGTGCCCAATCTCCAAAATCAGACAAAAAGGGAGTCTTTCTTAAGCTTGGATTGTACAAATAGGCAAGGTTCTTCAGTCTTAGATTAACAATTGTTTTTTTTATTTGTGATGCATAATAGTTGATTCAGCGTCCTATGCTGTTTCTGTTCATCTCACTTTGAACTGTATGTGCAATGGTCTACTGGCATTTGATTATCAGATTATGTGATAGGAACTTTGTTTCTAATGTCACTGTACTAGTATTATTAAACTTGGCTTTGCAAGTTGGTGCATTTTAACATCGAGGGCAGGCTACTGGGATTTCGAGGTTTAACACGTGGTGCTAGCAATGTGATAGGAACTTTGTTTCTAATGTCACTGTACTAGTATTATTAAACTTGGCTTTGCAAGTTGGTGCATTTTAACATTGAGGGCGGGCTACTGGGATTTCGAGGTTTAACACGTGGTGCTAGCACATTCATACATGATATGAGTGTCGGCAGTCTGTCAACTCTATATTTGATTTATGCAAATATAATATAAACTTCAAGCAAATTCCTATATCTATCATCTCTATATCTGTCATCTCTCTTTTGCTCTGACAATAGATGACAGATAACAAGATGCATATGCGGTGCTTGAATATTAGAACTGGTACGCTAATCGTTGGATTTCCAAGATACCAACTCATTTAATTTGAATTGTTACAGACTTTGTAAAATGACTTTGGTTCTACACACACACACATGATCATACAACTTGCTATGTTCAAATTTAATTTTGATGTTGTCATAAATATAAACTAAAGTCTGCTTGTTTTCATCCTAATTAATTTCTTTGTTTGAGGACATGTGAAATAGGATGCTTCAGATGTTTGCTCTATGTAAGAAGCCTTTTTGTTGAGCTGGAAAAAGTTGCACGTATTGTTAGTTTTCTAGTGGTTTAATAATAATTTAATAAGTGCACTCTTGAATCTCAGAGCTGCACCTGGAGGCAAAACAACATACATTGCTGCTCTAATGAAAAATACAGGTGATGTTACATTTTTCTTGTGGTGCTCTGTGTCATTTTACTTAATTTTTTTTTATTGCTAAAAATGAATACTAGAACCTTCCGGTGATTTCATTCATAAATATCTATCGTACAATTTATGATGTAACATACACCCAATTATTATTTTTGAGAAAGATTTGCCAATTTTCTTATTAACAATCAATAAGGAAAATGTCAGGTCACTGATGTAACAACTGTTGTTTCATTCAACCATGCAAATTGATATGTCCCGGCTGTTGTAAATTTTCTGATTTGAAGTTCCAATGTTCTTTCAAGTGTTTGCAATGTTCATGTGGAAATTTGATTTTCAAATAACAATTTTAATAGCGAATAAATGCCTGGAAAATATCAGCTGTCTTAAAGGTTTGAAACTACATATAATTGCTCATTACATTGCTGCTCATAAATTGGGAAGATAGTTTGAGACTTGACTACATGAAGAAATTATGCTGTTACAATAATATCAGTTTTGGGTTCCCAAACAAACATAGCAACATGGAGATTTTACAATTCTAACAATCATACTATACATTGAACATACCTCATAAATATGAAAATTGGCAACTTACAGACCTGTAACAGTTGGAGCAGATTAATGCCAGTCAGCAGCCCACACTAAACTGCATTCAATAGCAATTGATCATCACCCCAATGTGGTGAGAGGATCTAGAGTACCTCCAAACATTCCAAAAACTTCCCTTAAGTGCCCAGATCTCCTATCAACAACTCCAAACACTGGTATACTCTATTAACATGTAAGATACTCAGTAGAAATCCCTGCTTCCGCATACGGAGTGCCCAGTTCATAGGGGTGATGTTGTCTTAAAAATTCAAACTTAAATCTTAGCTGTCCAAACTGTCCTCCATGAATTTCTGTTTCTATAATCAGCGTGCAATGTCTATTGTTATGTTTGATAATATTGGTTATCCGGCAATCTATTAATTGTCTGTTTTAAGTTGGTTGTCATCTTCAGGTAGTTATAAGTGTCGGTTGGTTGATGGTTGTGTTCCTCTTGGCAATTGTCTTGTCCTTTAAATATGTTGTTGTTGTCAAGGGAGTATGGTATAGTCGGATGAACTGGAATCCTTGGCTGACCATCTCTTGTCTTCTTCTCTGTGATAATTTCACGAGCAAATAAAGACATAGCAAATAAAGACATTGTACTCCTGTATTTGGTACCCATTGCCTTCTTTATTCTTATTTCATTTATGTAATTTATTAGATATAGTAGTAAACATTTGGCACTGTTGCCTTAAAAGAAATCGGTGTGATTCATGCACTTAGATCCCAATAAAGGCCAGTAGAGGCCACAAGGTGGTCAAGACCGAGTGATTAGGTCATCTTTAAGGATTGTAGAACAAAGTGAACAAAGAAGAAGATTACCAAAAACATTTGAGGAAAATCTAGTTTGATGATTCCCAAGTTGGAGTCTCGAGTAGAGGCCACAAGGTGGTCAAGACTGAGTGATTAGGTGATCTTTAAGGATTGTAGAACAAAGTGAACAAAGAAGAAGATTACCAAAAACATTTGAGGAAAATCTAGTTTGATGATTCCCAAGTTGGGGTCCTTCCTGAGAACAAAAAGCTAAAGCGTTAGCCAAGGTCACAGTTAGGAGGAAAGGAAACCATTTGGACAGGAAGGCACAAATTGTATATTGAGTGAGTGGGAGGAAATTGCTAGACACTTACCACTCTTGGACGAAACATAACTCGACCTTGCTGACCAAGCAAACAACCCGTTTGTACAGTCAACGTCGAATGAGGAGTTCGAAGAAGGAAAATGTGAACTGGCAAACATATTCCACTGCATTGAGAATCTATCCATCTCATGAGAACCCACAATTGGAGGATCCAAACAGAAGACCCCGAGAAGCAGGGAGTACAAGAATGAGTCAGAGCTTGAAAGTACCTAAAGTGTTGGGGATGGTAAAGGTGGATGTGTAGAGGACACAGACTTGGTCGAGTGTGCAAGAAAAGCATCGGAACGTAGTGGTTAGAATAGTCCACCCAAGTTTGACACACAAGGGAGCGAGCAGGTGAGAATGATGATGACTCCTATGGCGAGTCCAAATGTGGATTGGCAGAAATTGCCGAAGTTCACGGGGAATGGGTCAGAAGATCCTTTGAGGCACTGGAAGATGTGCGAGACTATTTGGATAGCAAGCGGTTTGTAAAACTGGTTCACAAAACTAGTTGCTTCATCTACAACCTCTTAGGACGTGTTGAAGAAGGCATTTGAGGCTGAGTTTAAACTGCTAGAAGACGACAGTGAGATTATCGCAAAAATTTACAACACCAAATAAGGGAAACATGGGAATTAACGAGCTTACAATTGTAGGCTCAAGGAGTTGTTGGTAAAATTGGAGAACCGACCGATAGATGGACTAAAGAAGTGTTGATTCATAGAGGGATTGATCCCTTTGTTGAGAAATAAAATGAAGGTGGTATCTCCATTAGCATACGTTGATGCTTATAATCGGGGATGAACATTGAGAGTGAAAACAAAACATCCTCTTGAGGGAAGAGGTGGACAAACAATGACGAGAGCATTGAAGATGGCAACAATGATGAATCAACAATAGTCTAGGCTCTACGACAAGATATGATGAGAATGTTGAAAAAATTGAATGTTGAGAAAGGAAACAATAAAGAAACTAATGAACTATGGTGTACTAAGTGCAAAATTGAGGGGCACATGAAAGGTAATTGTCCCAAAAAGATGTTTTTTTGAGATTTGCCAGATGATGGGTCATTCAAAAACGGAGTGCCCATATAATTTGAAGAACCAAAGTACACAAGTACTCTCTAGACAGGGAGAGTAGACTCCATTGAAGCCATGTAATGCATCACCGGGCGGTTATGGCAATCAATGAGGAGGGCGAAATCAAATACAATATGACTAAGGATGTCCTATCATACAATGTCGACAGTGTAGCCAATAGGGACACTTTGCTAGAATAAGAAAGACAACGCACAATTATTGTGCAAATGGTGTGGACTAGGTGACTGCGCAAACACCAACTACTAGAAGCAAAAGGGTATTAATATGCTAGACACTGGACATGGAGGAACAAGATGTGGCAGTTTTGGCAATCACAAGAGTATAAGTGAAGAAGGCAGTACTCAGACCCATGTACGAAGAGGGAACGACTCCAAGAAGCTGGAGTAGAAGTAGAAGAAATGATGGTGAAAGAACGAATAAGCTCCAATGGAACTACAAATACGCCATTGTGATTGGAGTCATAGAAGAACAAAGTTTGACAGGTGCTACAGACAATTGTACCCATCAAAGTGACATACCTTCTTCAAACTATGCCACAATTGACAGTGACAATTATCAACATGGTTAGTGACAACACAATCAACTAGAACCAATGTAAGCCACAAGAGGAATTGTCAGTGAAAGCACCACCCAAAGGTAACTAGGCTATTGATACCATGTTGTTCACGATGAACATTAGGATGTAGTCGACTGTCATCAAAATGGAAATAATGGGGAAGAATTTGACGAAAACCATCATCGGCAGAGGCTCGGAAGTCAATGTACTCTCAGACGAAACTTGGAAATGCCTTGGGAGACCAACACTGTGGTGGCCAACATTCCACTTGGTAGGTGCCGACCAATATGATATTAAGCTATTGGGATCATTGTTGGCACAAAAAGTAATGAACATGACACAACAATTTCTTTCAGATTTCGTAGTCATCTTGTTGGAGAAGAAAGTGTACGATGCATTCTCGGGAGGGGATGGGTGATTGTTGCAAAGACGGATCACAATTGGAAGCGACAAACACTGTTGATCGAGAGTAAAGGGAGGAAGTATGTCATCGACTTGAGGAACCAAACGGTGAGTGAAGAATTGGCATCTTCTAAATCAGACTCAGAAGGCAAAGAGTTGAACACGGACTAAGGAATGATAGGCATGGAACCAAATGATAAAGGGGTGCTCAAACTAGGGGATTGTTCTGAAGATGAGACCAGTTCCTTGAATGGACTATTTCATTGGCAAATGGAGGACTATGAGGTATTTCCATCAAAGTGTAATTTTCTGGAAGCTGCAACTCTCGGTGAAGAGCAACTGATGAAAGCAAGTAAAATTATGGATGATACATCTGGCAGTAATTAGAGCAGAACATGTAATGTGGACATTGTGGAGCATATAAATAATTGTCAAGGGAAATCAACTCCACTAGAAATTCACAAGAAAAGAAAGAGGGAATTAGGAGGGTTGGAAATAAAAAAAAGCAAAGGCCAATGTACTAATGTGCCAACAAAAGATGTTATTTAAGTGCAGGAAATAAAAAGTAATGTGGAGGCCAAATTGAAAAATATTTTGAAGTATGGAGGAGAAATAAAGAAATTTTTTGAAGTAAAATAGAAGGGTGAGAATTAAAAGATTAATATACTCTCACTCTTAGCTATGTTGTAGTTCACACTCTGGGCAGTAGTAGAGGCATAATATCTTACTCAGCAGAAAGGAGATTTTACTACTCAGTAGCCTCCTACCGTATGGCTTTGGTTTAGTTTGCCCTATATGGCTTGGTCAATTTCTTTTGATATGGCAGCAGGAATTTGGGTGGGGCGTGGGCCCTTGGAGCTTATCTTTCCGTATGGCACTTCTTGCATTCCGTACAGACACCTCGATGCGGTTTTCTTTACATTCCATACATCCATCACAGCTAGGACATCTCGTACAATGTCCTCTTCATCCCATATAGTTCGATTCTTATCTCATGTGGTGTCCATTTTTACCTCGTATGTTGTCCATTTTTACCTCGTATGTTGTCCATTTTTACCTCGTATGTTGTCCATTTCCTCCTGTAAGGCCTGCTGATTAGTCCACATGTTTTGTTGATTTTGTATGGTCTGCTTCATCCGTACAACATACTACTCCCATACGACATGTTGCCCAATCCGTACAATGTGTTGTCCCCTTGTTTAGCGCTGTGTTTGTTCCTTCCCTATGGCCTTGGCCTTGTCTTTGTACGATACAACATTGTTTCTTTACCGTACGACCACTTCACATTTCAATTGTACAACATCAACACTTCCTTGTCCCTTGTGTATGCCATGTACAAAAATACATAGTATGGATTCAAGCTTGTGTACAATATCATCTTCTAATCTGTACGGTCTCCACCCTTCTTATCTAACGTACTGTGGACTCTTAGAGTCATCATACGATTGTTTCATCATTGCATAGTACAACAAAGAAGAATCATCTTGAAATATCAGTTACAATATTGCAGACTTTCACTAAACACTCCAAAATCTCTATTTTTGGGCTCTACTAGTATTGTTTTTGGCATCTTAAGAAACAAGAAAATGATGTGTGCTATGGAGTTTTCTGTGGTTCTAAAGGTCTTCATCAAGCACCTTGACCCCGTGTTGTATTGCAAGCTACCCCGGGTTCCAACAAGGGGCGTTTCCTCTCTACCCAAATCCCATTTGATTTTTCAAGTATACTGCATTTTTGAGTTTGCCAGTACAAGTCATTGTCTACACTCTTGCCATTAGTCTTCTCAAATATTATTTGATGTATACTTGCCATCTAGAAAACAAACTTTTTATTTTGGGGGGGGGTGATGTAGTCAACGTACAATTCGTATTGTTATGTTTAGTAATATTGGTTATCCGACAATGTATTAATTGTCCGTGTTAAGCTGGTTGCTATATTCAGGTAGTTATAAGTGTTGGTTGGTTGACGGTTGTGTTCCTTTTGGCAAGCATCAAGTCCTTTAAATATGTTGAGTATTGTCAAGGAAGGGAGTGTGGGTTGGATGAACTAGAATCCTTGACCGACCATCTCTGGTCTTCTTCTCTATAATAATTTCACGAGTAAATAAAGACATACTTTACTCCTGTATCTGGTACGCACTGCCATCTTTATTCTTATTTTATGTATGTAATTTATCAGATATAGCAGTAAACAATGCCCACATTAGAACATTTTCCAGCCACATAACATCCTCAAAATTCTGTAAAAATTCCAATATCAACCCTTTTGTCACTTGTATGGCCTGGTAGGATGGCGACCTGTTCTTGAAAATTGTTGCCAGCTTATAACCAAATAAGTATCACACTTGGTTGCTTAACTCCTTGGATGAGTTTGAAACAGTACCTGTAATTTTTTTATCAAACCCTAGTCTTCGGTGTGCATTTTGAAAATTTTGACCAGCATTATGAAGGGTACGGCCAGGTCTGGAATAAAATCTGCAAATAACACTGAAAACCACATCAAAACTCCCAACATCCAAAGCCAAAATCAATTAAAAAACTTCACAATCAGCTTACTTCAAAAAGTTCCATTTTCGTTGAAAGCTTGAATCCAAACTTCATTATAAAGCTTTGTGTTTCCCGAGTTAAAACTCGAGGTCAGCTAGGGTGTGTCTTTCACCACAGAAACCAGCAGATTGAAGAGGTTTTACGTCCTTCACCTAGAAGAAATTCCTCTGTTTTTTCCAGGAACTTTCTATTATGTGTGCAAACTTTGTATACAGATATGTGAGCCCAAATTCCAATTTATACACTTTGGAGGGAATTAAGGCAGTCTTAAAAGTTCAAATATTTTATTTTGCCTCAGAAAACTCTCAATAAGTTTTTAAAACAAGTGTTTCCCCACAACCTAGGCATCCAACTTTGGGTTCAACACTTAGCACTTTATTGTTTAACACTAAAACAGATAATTTAAAGTCACCTTATAACTTTAGTGTAAATATTGAAATAATATGCATCACCTTATGGAACTCGCCAAGACACCACAAATAGAAGTTTGATCATGTCAGAAGATAATTGAGCTGAGAGATGATAACTGATGCTGACATAAGCACTAACTCTAAATAGTAGTGCTCTGCAAGAACCAAAAAGAACATACTAAGAAAAATCCAGAAAGATTGTCATGCCCCCGCATCAGGAGAAAGATCACATCACCTGCATGTGAGGAATAGAGGTAGCGATCAAACAATAATAGCAAACAGCATAAGCGATCTAGACAATAATTAATCAGTGATCAGGTCTAACAGCGGTTAACATAACAACAAACAATTATTAAGTTGTTAACAGATCTGAAGCGGTGTGATTAACAATGAAGGAAAAACAATTAATTAAAAAGAATATCTCCTCCCAAGAGTCGCCACGTCTCACAAGAGTAATGGGATATAAAAGGAAGAGGCTGTGATAGAAGAGGCATCAATCAAGCATCAAACATCATAGAAGGAACTCAATACATTCAGTGGTTTATATCAATTAAGCAACCAAACTTTCTCAGCAGATCATTATGTCTGCAAACACCATCATTAGGAAATGCATAAGCAAGTCAGCCAAGCATTCAAGAACTACAGCAATTCACAAGATTGTTCAGCACCTAACGCAATAATTGATTTGCAGATCGGTAGACTAAGATTACACCAAATCTACTTATTTACAAGTAATTGTGATATATCTATATATTTATGTGTTAATGAATAATAGAGAATGCTGAGATGGATATTCACAATAAAATATATGAGATGTATCAATTGTCTACAATCTATCTCGTTGGTAGGGTTTGCGTTGTAAGAGGAGGGTTGTAAGGAGGCCAAAAAGGGGCACTTGCATCATGAAAGGATGCCAAGAGGGCACTTGCATCATGTAAGGAGGCCAAGAGAGCACTTGCATAGGTTGAGGGAAACCCCCTTACAGCCTCACCCCAAATTATGTAAGGCGGCATGCGTCTTTAGGAGGATGAGACATTGATAGGGAAACTAGGTACAAGCAAACCACTAAGCAAACAAGAGGAGGGCTTTGGTATACATCCATTCTTGGGCTTAGTGTAGAAATGGCTTCAGCGAGATCTATCTTGTTTCTCCCTCCAATATTTAATATGCTTCCGTAATGTTATTGATAGTTTATGATTATGATGCAATCTAACCCTAATCATTGAATGGATATATAGAGAATAATAGATGTATATTTGTATATGTTGTTTATATTATAATTGTAGTATTTAAATCCAGGATCACAATATTTAAACTTGAAATGAATATTTACTTGGTAATATGTAAGCCTAACCTTAATTTGTGCAATGGTGATTCTAGGGCAGATTAGGAAGGGGACATCACAAAGTTCAGTGCCATGCCAACACTTACTATAATAGCAGTGTTCTTCGAGGATTGGGGAGAATGAACCCAAAAAAACCCAAGAAGATTGATGCCAAATGAACACTTACTTTAGATAATAGTGTTCTTTGAGGACTAAAGATAACAAACCCCAAAAAGCCCAAAAAGATCCAGAAAAACCTAGAATGCTACAAAGAGCATCGTCAACAATTGACACCCAAAGCATTGTTAGAAACCAAGAAATTCTGACCCGAGCTCTCCAAGAACATTGGAACACTTCCCCGCACACTTGGGAACCTAAGGAAAACCCTGAAAACTAGCCAAAGTTTGGGAAACAAGATGGCGTTAAAATGGGGACATTACATATGATATGAGAAACACATGGATACTTTATTTAAACATAATTTTGAGGCTGATAAATGGAAAGTATATTGCATACAGTTTGAGGAGATTTTACAATACAAGGTTCGATAGAGTTGTAACTAATTATTAATGTATGCCAAACTTACCTAAAAAGACTTGAAAATCAATTTTTATAATGAGATGCTACACGCATAGTAGCATTAATCGTTTTGGGAAAAAATCGGCAAATCAAAAGAGTAGGATTTTTTCAAAAATTGGGAAAAAATCGAGACAAAATCGGATTTACAAAAAACCGTAATAACTTAAAGAAAATTAGTAAAAAATTACTTTTTTAAAAATTAAAGGGCATTTCCACATCATAGATATATTGAGAGCAAATAAAATATAGAGTTAGACCAGTAGATAGTAGAGAATAGATTTTCAGCATTTATATTCTTATCGTTGATTATATTGCATAAAAATATAGCATAAAAAACGATAGTAAAAACAAATATACTACGAATATAGTAAATACTAAAACGAATATATAGCAAAAAATAGCAAAACGTAGTAAAACGATGAATATATGAAAATAGCAAAAAACGTCCATGGCAAAAAAATATAGCAAAAAACTTGGAATACGCCCAATGATGCCTTGCTAATCCTCTGCCTGTGAATCGTGTGCGACTCTGCCCTGTGAATCGTAGCATTAATCGTCTCTCTTTGCCGTCCTGCTTGCGTTTATAAAAAACGAATGACAGCCATGCCTTTATAAAAAAAAGTCCCGTAGATATTTTAGGGTTTTTGGCGGGTTTTTTTTTGGAGCAGTTTTTTTCGCGATTTACCGGATTTTTTTCCCGATTAATATGCATTTTTTTTCAGAAAAATTGTTGACCAGCACCAAAAAAATTAACCGATTTTCTGTGATTTTTTGGGGAAAAAATCGAGTGAGGTCCCGATTCCTGATTAATCGGGGATTTTTCCAGATTAATGCTACTATGGCTACACGGTTTTGTACCAAGGTTTATAAAACAAAGATTAGTATCTTTTTTGAAATTAATTGCTTTAGAAGTGACAAATTGCAAAATTTAGAAAATGAGGAAACACAAACAATTCGAAAGCTTGAAGAGCTTCAATTACAATTTTTAAAGACCATACTTAATATATTTAATATTTAGTGGACTATATATTAATCACATATGCAACTCTTGATGATTGTTTAATGAAATTTGCCCTAGAATCACAATTGCAATAAATTAGGGTTAGGGTTACAACTTTACCAAGTAAACTAGCTCCTTAAACTATGTGATCCTGGGTTTGAATCTTGCAAACACAACCCAAGAAACATCTTGCACACACACATATGTATCTATATATCTCTCTCTCTCTATATATGAATAAATGTATGTATGTATATGCTTCCAATTATTAGTGTTAGACAATAACACATTACATTCATATAATATCTATAATATTATACAAACACATTAGGGTTTGGAGGAAGAAAAATGATAGGCCTGCCCGAAGCAATATCTACACAAAGCCCAAGAGTGGAGTGAATGCCGTAGCCCTCTTGGCCTCTGTGGGCAGTCAATATGGACATCCACCAAGATGGCCTACTTAGTGGGTTGCTTGTACCTGCTTTCTCTATCAATGCCTCATCCCCCTAAAGAGAAGTTTCATCATTATAGAGTCAGATGGAGGATGTGAAGAGGTTTCTTGGTTTTTTCATCTTAGTCCAAAAGAGGATTGGTAACAAAGCGTTCTTGGCTCTAGGCGACAGTTATATGGTCATCTTTAGGGTGGCCAACTTAGATAACCCTCTTATAACTCTCCTCTTACACCCTCGATCCTTCCTACAAGATGGATTTCAGGCAGTCATGCATATTTTATATTCTGTCATATGAATATACACATAAGAAATAAGCATTATCTAGTTATCCATATACAATATACAATACACCACGAAGGGCAGACCTGGAAATAATATCAGATCGCTTTTTAAAGCCTGATCGGATTATCAATTACTTCGATGTATTAGCTGATTGATGACTAGAGGTTCTATCTGAAATTCCCTAGGATGTTGGTTCGGGTTTGAATTCGGGTTCGAGTTCGAAGAACCGGTTCGCCGGTTCGCCAAAATTTTGAAAAGGGGTTTGGGTTCGGGTTCGTTAGTACAAAAATATGTAATTTTTTTTTTTATATATATACATATTTTGATATATATGCAGCCTAGAAGCATGAGTTAAGATTAGAATGTCACGTAGTAGCATAAAAAGTAAACATTTAAACAATAAAAACACTATTAAATTTGTAATCATACCATCATGAATCATGAATCCATGATCATACCATCATATACTTCAAGTTCAAGTTCAACATCAAAGATTCAAAACA
>MU223057.1:1742142-1776507 GCA_018584345.1 Thuja plicata | reverse complement strand
CACACCACAAATGAGCATTAGAAGCAACAAAAATGTCTTTAAACTCACCTTTTAGGGTTGTGGACGCCAAATTTTCATTAAATTCGCCATAAAATCCCGTTTTAAGTCAAACCGCAGGTCAAATTCGCGTCAAATTCGAACCAAATTCGACTTTTTTGGCAAAATTCGCCCGGGTTCGAACCACAAAAATCTGAGTTCGAATTTGGTTTTTAAAAATCGGACCCTGCCAGAAAAATTCGAACCCACAGTCGAACCGGACCCGAATTTCGAACCGGTTCGAATTTGGCAGGGTCCAAAGGGGGCAGGAGCCGAACCCGGTATCTTAGGAAATTCCTTACTTCCTTTATCAGAATTGCTTCTTGTCGATCTGTTGAATGTCTTCTTGATATGATTGTACTTGTGTTTCCTTGATGTGATTGTCTTGCTTGGTTGATCAATGCTTTCCTTCCATCGCAGCCTTCTTCATTTATAACCCATCATTTTAGGATAGGCAACCTTTGATAGTGGCTGTCTTTTGTGAAGAGACGTGCCTCTTGTTTAATCATTGGCTTAACAATTCGTCTTCTTCCTTTGATCACACTTTCTTATGTATTGGTTAACAACCTTAGTTACTTCTTAAAATCGTTGTTATCACATATTGGATCACTGGAGTCATTATATCCTTAATCGATCTTAATCACATGTTAACATATTAAATTGATGCTTAAAAGGGAATCACTACTCAGCAATGCTGCACTGATTGTGTACTCCCTTGTATTCGTTCCTTAGTTGAGAACATTATTGATTATTTGCTGTTTGCCCCGTAGGGTAAACAAGAACTATTGCATACAGACAAGAAAGCAAAGCATATAACAGAATGTAGAGAGAACTTAACAGTATTCCATTACTTCATTGATTACCATGTACAATAATATGCCAACAACAGGATATCTCTTCTATCAAGAGAGTACATACATATAAGGACCAAGGGGGTGCGAGGCGAATCGTTGCACCCGTGTAATTGTCTATCCCTCGGTTGTGTTAACTATCTAACTACCCATATTTCTTGACAACATCATCCCCCCAAAAAGAAAGTCATCTCCGGACGACAGAAAACAAAATGTCCGGAATGAAGAACAACAACTGGGAATGATGATAACTATATACAGGGACATGTCGGAAATTTATGACTGAGAAGAAGGGGGCATAGGAAGCGTCCTTGAAGAGGCTGGTTGTCCCGCTGTAGAAGAAGCTAGTTGTATTGCTGGGGATCCCAATCAAGCTCGTAGCTCATAGACCTGTGCTGTCCTCACCTTCAGGTCACGCTCCGCAAGCATCCTATGCTCCAAAGCTGATTTAACCATCATCGCTGCCTCCAAAAGTTCCTTCTCCTTCGCATCGACCTCCTCCCTAGCCTGGGTGAGGCTAGCCTCTAAAGAATGCCTCTCAACACCAACCTCGGCCAGTTGTTGCTCAAACAATGCTGCCTCCCTAGCCAACTTGTCCTCCATAGCCACTCGTGCTGCCTTCAAGGCTTCAAACTCCCGGGCACGCTGAGCCAAGTCTTGCTCTACTGTTGCCAACTTGGTGCTCAACTCCTCTCGAGCTCTCTGTGCATCCAACAAGGCAGCCTCCCGTCCCACTGAGACATACTTTGAGTGCCTCACAGCGTAATACCCCTCCCGGAAGGCTTGCTCTAGCTGCCGGACAAAAGTCTCCACTCTGCTCTCTACCACTAGCGTGCTAACAGCCCATGCTTGCAACATCTCCAGAGTCACAGCTAGCCAAAACCTTGCCCCAAAACATTCTGCAAAAGCTGCGGGGCAGCCCACGCACAAAGGCCAGGAGATGCTCCAAATCCTCGGTCACAGTCTCCAAAGCCTGAGCCTCTGCTGCAACTACCACTCAACGCCCCTGCGTAACCACGTCGGCAAGATGCGCCTCAATATCCTCTCCTTGCCTCAGAGGCTCTGGAGGTGTCATGATTGTCTCTCGTCCTGGCAACTCCACTAGAAGAGAGGCTGCAATCCCTGGAGCCTCATCCAAGTGCACGGTTGTCCGCATTAGCAGAGAGGATGTTTGAATTTATGACCCTTCAACATCGTACGTTTTACATGCCCCACTATGCCATTGGCCTATTTCTGGAGGCTACACTCAGACAGATCCCGGTTGATAACTTGGAACTCAAGCCCGAGGGCAAGTTGGTAGCCGAAGAGCCTCCAGTCTTATTGGCGGTATTTGGATACCAAGGCCAGAAGAGGCGCAGGTAGACAGTTTTAGAGTCCGAGCCTGACGACATTGACAGTGGCCAGGAGGACACCTCAGAGAGTTCCATTGATCACACAGAGGAGGAAGATAGTGGGATAGATGAGGAGGCAGAGGATTTTACCACGATGGCATTCACTCCAGCACCTATGACAGTCTTGTTTGCCAGCCCTCTGTTGGACTCATCCGCCCATCTTGCTCCCATGGTGACAGTGGGTGGAGCGTCCATTCCAGGATTCCGGTAGCTGAGACCATCTGTGGCCATGACACCCCCGGTAGCGACTTAGGAGGAGACATTACCCTCACTCGAGGTGGCAGAGGTAGTTGCCGAATCTAGGCCCGTGGTGTTGGAGAGTAGGGATATGGCTGGAGGGGAGTTGGACGAGCAAGGTAGAGAGGAGCTTTGAGAGGGTCAGGTTCATATGGATGTGGTTGGGTCGGATGTCGTAATCACAATAGACTTAGGGCTGCTGACAGATCCACCAACTGTAGCTGATCCCTCGTCTGTTGCGGCCATGAGCTCTTGGCTCAGTAGGTGTTTCGACATGACGCCCTTAGCCCTGGTTGGAGAGCTTGCTCTCTTACCTCGACGGGATAGGCCTCCAGAAATTGTGGATTTGGAGGAAGAGGCCTTGCCAATGAGAGCCCCTATAGAGGAGGACCAGGCGGTGGGGGGGACAGCTGTGCACTTGGATGAGGCTCCAGGGATTGCTGCCTCTCTTCTAGTGGAGTTGCTAGGACGAGAGACAATCATGACAACTCTAGAGCCTCCAAGGCAAGTAGAGGATTTTGAGGCGTATCTTGCCGACGTGGTTACCTGGGGGCGTCGAGTGGTAGTTGCAGCAGAGGCTCGGGCTTTGGAGAGTCTCCTGGCATTTGTGCGTGGGTTGCCCCGCAACTTTTGCAGAATGTTTTGGGGCAGGGTTTTGGCTAGCTGTGACCCTGGAGATGTTGCAGGCATGGGTTGTCAGCATGCTAGTGGTAGAGAGCAGAGTGGAGACTTTTGTCCTGCAGCTAGAGCAGGCCTTCCGGGAGGAGTATTACGCCATGAGGTACTCAGAGTATGTCTTTGCAGGACAGGAGGCTGCCTTGGTGGATGCATAGTGAGCTCGGGAGGAGCTGACCACCAGGTTGGCGGCAATAGAGATAGACTTGGCTCAACGTACCCGAGAGTTGGAGGTCGAGACGACAGCGCAGGTGGCTATGGAGGACAAGTTGGCTAGGGAGGCAACATTGTTTGAGCAATAGCTGGTCGAAGTTGGTGCTGAGAGGCATTCTTTGGCGGGTAGCTTGACCCTGGCCAGGGAGGAGGTCGATGCGAAGGAGAAGGAACTTTGGAGGCAGCGATGATGGCTTAATCAGCTTTGGAGCATAGGATGCTTGCGGAGCGCGACCTGAAGGCGAGAACAACACAAGTCTATGAGCTACGAGCTCGGTTGTGATCCCCAACAATACAACTAGCTTCTTCTACAACGGGACAACTAGCCTCTTCAGGGACGCTTCCTATGCCCCCTTCTTCTCAGTCATAAATTTCTGGCATGTCCTTGTATATAGTTATCATCATTCCCAACTATTGTTATTTGTTCCGAACATTTTGTTTTTTTTCGTCCGGAGACGACTTTCTTTTTGGGGGGATGATGTTGTCGGGAAATATGGGTAGTTAGATAGTTAACACAATCGAGGGATAGACAGTTACACACGGGTGTGACGGTTCGCCTCGCACCCCCTCGGTCCTTATGTGTATGTACTCTCTTGATAGAAGAGATATCTTGTTGTTGGCATATTATTGTACATGGTAATCAATGAAGTAATAGAATACTGTTAAGTTATCTCCACATTTTGTTATATGCTTTGCTTTCCTGTCTGTATGCATGAAGAGGATTCTGTAATGTCGCTCCTGGTAATGATCATCATTGTCATTTCATCCTTCAATGATGATCGCTGTAGATAAACTGATCATGGTGATACATATATACTTTCAATTATTAGGGTCAATAACACATTACATTCATATATTATAAAAACACATTAGGGTTTGGAGGAAGAAACATGATAGGTTTGCCTGAAGCAATATCTACACTAAGCCCAAGAGTGGAGTGAATACTATAGCCCTCTTGGCCTCGGTGGGCAGTCAATATGGACACCCAATGAGGTGGCCTACTTAGTTGGTTGCTTGTACCTGCTTTTCCTATTAATGCCTCATCCCCCTAAAGACAAGTGCCATCATTGCAGAGTTGGACGGAGGATATAAAGAGGTTTTTAGATTTTTTCATCCAAGTCCAACAACGGATTGATAACAGAGCCTTCTTGGCCCTAGGAGCCAGTTATATGGTCATTTCTATGGTGGCCTACTTAGATAACCCTCTTATTTCTCTCCTCTTACACCCCCGATCCGTCCTACAAGATGGATTTCAGGCACATGCAAATTTTATATTCTGTCATATGAATATACACATAAGAGATAAGCATTATCTAGTTATCCATAAACTATATACACACACACACCACAAAGGTCAGATCTGGAAATAATATCAGATCTCTGTTTTAAGGCTGATTGGATTATCAATTACTTCGATATATTTTCTGATTGATGACTAGAGGTTCTATCTGAACTTCCTTACTTTCTTTATCAGAATTGCTTCTTGTCAATCTACTGAATGTCTTCTTGATATGATTGTACTTGTGTGTTTCCTTGATGTGATTTTCTTGCTTGGTTGATTGATGCTTTCCTTCCATCGCTGCCTTCTTCATTTACAACCCATCATTCCTTTGATGATAGGCGACCTTTGATAGTGGCTGTCTTTTGTGACGAGACATGCATCTTGTTTAATCACTGGCTTAACAATTTATTCTTCCTTTAATTGCACCTTCTCATGGATTGGTTAACAACCTTCGTTACTTCTTAAAATCACTGTTATCACATATTGGATCGCTGGAGTCATTATATCCTTAATTGATCCCAATCACATCATGTTAACATATTAAATCGATTCTTAAAAGGGAATCACTTCTCAACAGTGCTGCGTTGATTGTGCACTCCCTTGTATTCGTTCCTTAGTTGAGAACTTATTATTTGCTAGTATTTATGAAGATGATTCTGTAATGTCGCTGCTGGTAATGATAACTGTCATTTCATCCTTCAATGCTGATCGCTGTAGATAAACTGATCATGGTGAATTCTGTCTGCTGCTCACAATGGAGGAGTTGATGCATTATCTTAATCTTCTTTCGAATTACTTTATCGCTGTTCTTGAATTCATGTTTTCAGAGCACTCCTTTAGAAAAATCGTGAAGTCTTAAGTCAAGACAATTTTTCGTAAGGTGTTGATTTCCTTCATAGTGGGGCATGATATTTAATGTAATAATTGTTCGATGGCTCTCCATAATATCTTAACTAAGTTTGCACTTGTGAGGATATTGAAGACGATATAAAAGGCATAAGGAGCTAACCAAATATGCCTTGAAAAATCCTCATTTGACATTTCATGTTGTTAGAAGACAACTATCTCTTTCTGGATTGGCGTTGAAAGCATATAGTGAATGCTTTCAACAAATTAGAGAAAATCTGATATTCTAAGAAATTTTATAGTGACATAAATGTTGTAGAGGGGCCAGTCTGAATTAGTTAAATCTCTCAGGGTGTAAACTAAAAGGGCTCTCATTTACAATCCTTCCTTCCCTGAGGCTTCTGAAAGAGTATGCAATACCTCGTGTGCTTTTAGTAATCCAATGTATAAAGCTGGAAAAATGCTCCCGTAGAACAAATTTTTCCCTTATCAAATAGTTGGTAAAGAGGATATGATATTTTACAAGATATACAAATTGCAACAGCATAAGGCCTTGGCGAAAATCAAATTTGAATTTCCAACTTGTACGTATACTTGGTAAAATAAAAATGTCAAAATCAGTAAAGTGGCTAAATGGTAGCACACGTGGGAAGTTATGGTGAGAGATGACCGTCTCAAACATTTTTTAACAACTGCAAGATTGCATCAACAAAGCCATGGGTTTGCCTTGAAGGGAGCAGGTCAACCTGGTTGTGGACAGGCCTTCAAAAACTAGTATGAGGATCAGTCAGAAGAAGAATGAAGGCATTAACACTGATGGAAACCTGAGAAGAAAAACCCATTAATAGGTGGAGGTGCATTTTAGTCTTTTCCCTTTCCTTTAAGTCTTAATATTTTTAAATGCTTAGTTTTCTAAACAATAGAACTAATAAAAAATGATATACAAAGATAAAAGAAGACCTATATACATGACCAACAAATAACATGAAAAAAAAACAGTTAGGAAACAATACAACAAGATTGATTTGAACCTAAATATTTTTACTTATTTAGCCTGTATAAAGTCTCTCTAGTGTGACCTAAATAAAATCAATAAATGGGCGTTCTTTCAAAACCATAAAATATTGGTCCTGTATACAAGACAGGTAATGTGCAATTCCATTGCAACACAACCCATCACTATGCTTAGCATTTGTTAAAAGTCTTTTAAGTTGCCCACAATGACCTTGATAATCAGAGTATGCCTTGAAATCTGTGTAGACCTATATTATTTAATTTCTTCACCTGATCTTTGTTTTCTTGACACCCTTACCCACCTAGGCCTAAGTCAATTCAATATTCATTCTTTCTATACCCAAAAGCAAGAAATAATCTGGCATATAATTGCTATACCTTGGTCGTATAATGATAAACTTGGCTGGAATTTGAATTAGTGAGACTACCCATCTTTGTCAGCTTGAAATCCATCTGCCTGCCCTTAAAATCGTATAATTCAGTTTCAGGATGGCAATGTAGATCTAGCCTTTTATTGCCTCATCCAAATGCTATAAGATGTTAATACAGGCCCACTAAACAATAAATGCTCAGGAAAGATTAAACTTTTGAGTTTGCAATATGGGGAGTGCAAAAGTCACCACGAAACAAATTAAACACATCCATTTCCAGACACGAGGGAGTGTTAGAGATCTCCACAAAGAGTCACAATACTGGATACCATTACCATAATTGAGAGGAAGAACAAAACATTATCAATGGGCAGAGGTGAGGAGGTTGTAGCACTTTGCTTAGTTTAGAGGAGTCGCAGATAATATACATGCTCCCAGTTAGCTTCTCTTCTGTATTTTCATCAGTAAATAATGCATGGCTTTCGTGGGCCTTTCCCATGATGAATTGTCCAGGACAATTTTTTTGCTCTCTTATGTCAAGGACTTTGTTGTTTTTTTCTCTATATTTCTTCAAATATTTTATTGCCACACATTGAGTTGTATGAGTTATTGAATATTCTACCAGTGCAAGAGAATGAATCTTTTCTCTACATATCAATATAAGGCTTGTTTCAATATAGCTACATTTTTTTTATCCGTCTACATGGTTTATTTCAGCTGCAGCTGCATATATGTATGTTATGGTATCTTGTCCATCAACATAAAATTATAGATACATCTGATTTCAGTTGTGTAGACATGTATTTGAGCAACAAACACACAAGAGTTAGCAATTAGGATGTAGATGGAAGTATATGACGTAGCAAATATTAAATTTGGGATATGTATGTTGAATTTCAGCAGCTCACTCATTTAATAACTGATAAAATCAATAGTTAATATCTGGGTGAAGTTTTGCAGTGGCCACAGTCTAGGCAATTACATATCATTTAAAAAAAACCATATTTACAAATTTGTTTTAGTAATCAAGTTGGTCATCCCAACATTCTTTGAGGATTGGATTATTTAGATTAGAAACATTAACTTAAGAAAAATCTGGATATTTACAAAAGTACATTGTCACCAATTTTTATTTATTCATACCAATCAATCATGAAACAGCTTAACCTCGTAAGAATTCTGAAGTAGTGCTACCATGCTAAATTTGCCTGTCAACATTGACTTTCACACTTAACATTATTATCTTTTTTTTTCTGCTGGAATTAGTTTCCAGGTTCTATACTCAGAGCTGCCATTTTATACGGTCTCTCCATTAATTAGTGCAGCTGCCACCCCTAATATTCCATTGGAAAACTTCATTCATTTTTGAGCTTAACTATCCCTTCTCTGAACATTTTAGAGGGATGCATTTGGTTCCAAGACCCATAATGCTTTGTACCTTTATGTCCTCTCAGCAAAGTTAGATCTATCTTCCTTACAAGGGCTTGCGTTATCTTTCATATAAAGAACTGTTTAAGGGACTTCCTCTCTCATTTTCCATTTGGTCAAGAAATGCAACTTTTGGGTCAATTTCTCATTGAAGATATAATTTTCTTGAACAGTCTCATACTTGCATTTCCAAGTGTTAAAACCTTGATTTGGAGGGCATTTAGCATGCATTAGTAATAATGTAGGGTAATCTCTGAGTGAGGGGTATCAATAGATAAGTTTGGAGGTCTAAGATGCTCCCTGATTCACAAAACCCTAAGTTACTGGTTCAGGTGCGAGGACGGTGCAGGTACGTGAACTCGGTGACTGATAGTGCCAGATCATTTCCATTGGATATTATAATCATTAAAATACTGAAAGATATAACAAATATGTAACTGAAAAGAACCGGACAAAGCATTATTAAATTTTTCCACCACCGATATTTATTAATACTACTTGCCAAGCGTGCCAAGAAAATAACATCTTCTGAACACTTTCTTTCTGATTCTGCTCTAGCCGGTAACCGAAAAAAATAAAAATAAAAATGCTTTTATTAAGTTTTGTGCCCACTTTTATAAAGTAGGTGAGCGGGTGCGTATGTGGGTGTGTGATGGGTGCGCACAGGGTGCACGCCCAGCACTGTGCGTGCGCCAGGGTGCACAGGTGTGCGCACCCTGCATGCACCCACAGACGCACCCGAACCGGGTACGGGGCCTGTGGGTATGAACCCTGCAACATAGACAAAACCCATAATTTTATCAACAGGAACATCTAAAACAAGGTTTGTTGCAGATGAGGCTGACTTGCTATTGTGCCCATGCCTTAAGACTTAAGTTTTAGATGCGGGGTCTTCCTGAAACCTTGTGGTTTTTTATTAGGTCTCTTAAATGGCTCTCATTATGAGCTTTTTTTTTGATTGCTTCTTGGGGCCTTTATAGCCTTTCATCAAACTACCTTAGTCATGGTAAATAGTAAAATACTAAGTATGACATTTGGCCCGTAGATAAATTCAATAGTCTAACATACAAAATATCTTGTGTAGGAATTATTTTCTGGATAGCTTTAGTGAAATAAATGAGAATACTGCGAGAGCTTGTTATGTCCCCTTTCCGAAATAGGATTTAATAATAAATAATAAAACTAAATGAAATTTAAAATATGAAATAAATGAACGAATAATAATATTATAAAAATAAGTAATAAATATAATAATCATATAAATCAAATATTATTTATAATATGAAATAATCATATAAATTTAATATTATTTATATAATATGAAATCCGTCTACAGAAAATATATAATAATAAATTCTATGGCATTTATATATTACAAACTGATATACAACTGCTCCAGACTGGTATCAATTAGCAGACAATGTCTGACACAGTTTCTGACATTGTCTGCCTTTCCCTATAAGCTACCGTACATAATCTGTGAAGTTATCCTTTTGAAATCACAAAGACGACAAGACAACGTCTTGAAGAATCAATAGGAGTATGAGATATTGAGCAGTGACAGCACATTGCCACGTAGGAGTAATCTTCTCTGTCACCAATTCATACTGAGTCGATCTTTTATGCTAAGGAAAGAGATACTAGCAAGTCCTGTATTAAAAGCCATCGAACATGAAGTTGGCGCCAATATCAACATCTGTAATTTGTGGCATTAACTAAGCGCCTATATGAGACACCCAGTCTACATGTCAGCAAATATGTGATGACTCGGCAAGGTAACTAATACCAACACAATTAAATAACGGACATTAACTATTGATACAATATCAATTAATAGAAGAATGATTACCTTCATGAAACGGCAAAATATTAAGAAAGCGATCTATATTACGAAGAAAACTAATATCGACGATTAAGGGGAAGGAGACTAATCAGTAAGATGACTAATGGATTTACATATGAAGTCAGTGCGATTAGTATAAGGAAAGTGTTTACGTACATACATGAGTCGTGTTTTTTGACAACGTGGCTTAACATTCCTATTACAAGATATAAGAAGGCTTCGAACTTAGGAGAAAAATCATCAGATTTGGATGAGGGATGAAATAAATAAAATAATAATCAACATTCATCCATTGATGGCAGCCACCACATACGCATATATATATATATATATATATCTGAGGGAATAGTCCAGTCTGCAAGCAAGACATTCTAGACTTACTGTAAGTCTGAAACCAATAAACAGCATATGGTTCTGGTATGTGCCGAAACCTGGAAACTCTCGTTGATAATTGATGAATACACTTGAGACATACAAATGAATATTTACAATTATATATATATAGAAACCATATTCAAATCTTAATAACTATTTAGCTTTAAGAAGAGGATGCTGTGATGTTTTCAAGGAGGGGCTTGTCTAAATCCAAGCAATGGCTATTTGTCCCCAAATAGAGTGGGGGTTGGCGTCCCAATAGTTTGGGCTTGGACCTGTAAGCTTTGAGGGAGCCCATTGCAGTTGGTCTCTAGGCACCTTGGATAACACTTACTCCTTCCGTCTTGAGCTGGAATAGTAAAAAGATTGGACATGAGCATTAAAGATAACTTAAATCTAATGAGATAAATGATTGATCCTATCAGGGAACATTACAATCCAAACCCTAATTGAGATTTTTAGGATGAATCAATTAAGGTCCCAACAGGGGACATTACAGAGCTTTGCAATTTGCTCATAGATACAAAATCTTGGGAATTTTATTTTGAGCCCAGAGAGCTGAACCTATAGACCTTTGACGTTGATTGTTTTGAGGGCATTGAAACTTTGAGTCCAAATATGGTAATAAAATTTGACGAGTTATCAACTTTCTTCTAGCCTCTGTAAGTCACTTAGAATAAGTCAATTGATTATTGTTTTGAGACCTGTTTTAAACTAGTGAAGTCCTGGAGTCAACCTTTTTGAAAGATGGATACAATTATAAAATAGCAGTTAGAGGATGAAATAAAATTACCCTGCTTTATCGAACTTTTAATTTTGTGAATAGATCTTATATTGTATAAATAATAAAATAAATATATTTTGATTTGCCAAGCTCGTGCTGAGCAAAGTAAATTTAATAGTCAGACTTGCTGAGTTTAATCCTTGTTACTAGCTCCCAAGCATATCATGAAAAATCCAATCCACTTTGAGGAACACAAGTCTGCCATTGACAATTGCATCTTTATCCTTGGGACTAGCAAAAAGGACAAAAAATATCTGAGGATTTAAAACAGCGGGCATAGTTTGCAATATAACCAAATAGTCATGAATCTGCAGAGGGCTTAATTAGTCAGGGCAGGCATCCATACTATCATCGATTGAATACTTTTTAAGCTTGAGAACATAGCTGAAGGCCCTGTTAAAGCATCCATTGACCAGGATGTGAACAAAAGGAATAATGTTTGTCAATTGCAAGGAATATCAGCAATTGTGTCATAGGATAATCATTGGGCTAGCACACACAGCTGATACAGTTCATGGATTCATAAGAAGAAATGGAAAAGCTCTTGAACTCTGGTTCCTTAGTGCTGCAATTTTGATTAGTGATATTTAAACTATCAAGTATTTTCTTATGGCACTGGTTTTATTGATTTGAACTTTATAATTATTGAGTACCAACTAAAAAATTGCTGTTGTCAATGTATTTTGATTTATATGCAGGAATGATATATGCCAATGAATTAAAGAAGGAAAGACTGAAATCGTTAACTGGCAATATTCATCGGATGGGTGTGACAAATACAATTGTCTGCAATTATGATGGCAACGAGGTCTTTATTTAATGCTAATGCAATTCTTTCTTTAATTTCAGAATGCAGATGTTTGCATTTCTTGCCTGTATGTTCAAGTGACAATTTAAAGCTGTTCAGCATTATGTACTAGTATTCCCAACGCTTTTCTTAGTATTCCATGCCTTAAAAGAATATAACTGATTGATGTATGTTGCAATAATGCTATAGATATTGATTATGTGCATTTGATTGCAGTTGCCAAAAGTATTGAGTCTGAATTCAATGGACAGGGTGCTTTTGGATGCACCCTGCAGTGGCACTGGTGTGAGTTTATTGGGAAATTACTTCTAATTGACAGCCTTCCTGAACCTAGTCATATCTGAAAGTTGCTCTTCTTATTATTTCTGTTTCTTGGTTGTGTGATTTTGTTTCCTGTTTGGTTGCAGGTTATACGGAAAGATGAAAGAGTCAAGACTAACAAGAGTGCTGAGGATACTTCCAAATGTTCATTTTTGCAAAAGGTGCATGGTGCATGTATTCAGAGCATCACTTTAATTTTTGGGATATACTTTTGTTGGCACATATATTGCTGAATATTTTAGTGTTTGACACTGAAATATTGTGTGGATCCAGTTAATATGTTTTCCTCAGGAAGAACATCATATTCAAGTTTTTTAAGATTGAGTAATTTTGTGTTAAAAAGGAATTTCAAATAGTCTGTATTTTTTGAAGACCCTGATTTATCTCACTGCAGTTCATTCTACATATGCTTGAACTTGGTCAAATCTAGGAGTATGTTTCACTGTTCACACTGTAAGCCATATAATCTTCTATTATATACTAACCCGTGAACCTCTTAGCCAATAAACATCTCTGCACATATTAGAAATCTTATGAATATAGGAATACAGGCAATCTTTACCATTTACATTTATATAATGGCACGCAACTCTTTGATTTCTTGTAATGTTGATAATTCCTTTCATTCATCTGTTAGTATCTAAGTTACCGGTTTGGGTGTTGGGATGGGTGCGGATATGCGAACCTGGTATGTGGGTGCGTGAAATGTTTTTTAGGGGTTTGGGTTCGTATGGGTACGGGTGTGTGTGTGTATTATATATACAAAATATAAGAGAAATATACAGAATTGTAAAACTAAATCTATTGCTGTTGCGTTATGTATCCAAGATAAATTATCTGTTCAGCATATATGTATCCGAATACAAATTCTCTGTATCTTTAATGCATTCCAATCAGAACTTTCAGTCTTCATGCCACCCACAATTTTGTAAGAAATTAATTGCACATACCAATCTTGTGATAATTTCACTCTCATAACGTAGGTATAGATTATTCTTTTTCTCCAAAAATATTATTAACCCACACACGCTTCTCTCTTTTTCAAGTTTATCGGGCCTCCTTTTATAGAAGTTTCTCCTATCGCATGGTTATAAAGAAGTTACAAATTAGTTTGTAACTCCTAAACTGATAGTGCCAGATCATTTCCATCGGATATTATAATCATTAAAATGCTGAAAGATATAACAAATATGTAACTGAAAAGAACCGGACAAAGCTTTATTAAATTTTGCCACCACCGATATTTATTAAGACTACTGGCTAAGTGTGCCAAGAAAATAACATCTTCTGAACACTTTCTTTCTGATTCTGCTCTAGCTGGTAACTGAAAAAAATAAAAATAAAAATGCTTTTTTATTAAGTTTTGGGCCCCCTTTTTTAAAGGAGGCCCATGGGTGCACCTGGGTGCATCTGTGGGTGTGCACGCCCAGCACTATGGGTGCGCCAAGGTGCACCCAGCACGTACCCACAGACGCACCCACATTAGGTACGGGGACTGTGGGTATGAACCCTGCAACATGGGTTAGTATATTTAAAATGGGTTTCCGAGAATTTATTTTGGGGTTCATACGCTTACGTAGAAAGTGAACAGATTATTATGATTAACATATTTATTGCTTGGCATTACAACATATAAACAGTAAGATCTATTGTGATGTTTACTATATTCATTACTTTTACAATTTTGCTTAACAACAAAAAAGTAAGTAAATAAATAATTTGCATATAATGCATGCAAGGGTATTCACTTGCAAGAAACAGATCAAGGCAGGATTTAGATAAGATACAGGTGATAGTCGATCCAATGTATGAGCTCTTGATTAACCCAGAATTTGATAAGATTTGATTTGAAGTTTTCTCTAGTACGCACCTCGATCAGTTAATTGTGTGTTGATTTAGCACATACCTGTGCATAGGTATGGAATGACCCATATGATGGTTGTGGAGCCAATGCTTATTACAGTAAACACATTTATGGGGATGAAGATGTCCCATGTCACTGGATGGCTTGGAAACTAGCAGTGTGCCAAGGATGTTAGTGATGATGCGCGTAAAATATGTTTATTTTCTGCCACTTTAGGAGGATGCATGTAGTACCGGTATATCAAATATAATACTGATGGTAGTAAGGTTTATCTGACTGATGTAGTGTAAAATCAAAATGTTTATATGAGTTTTGAGTACCCAAAGTTGGAACATGTTAATATTGCTGCACTAAAGGAGTTGAATCAGCAGCCAGCTGAATCAGTCAGAAATATGAACATGATCATAATTTTAAAGAGCTGATTGTGAAGAGTCGAGACTATAGAAGCCATTGATTGTTTCTTGGGGTTTTAATTGCTCATATGCATCATGAGTTGGTATAATGTTATTTTTACAACTCGGAAGCACAAGAAGCTGCACTGTGCTTAAAAGCTGTTGGGAAACTGCAGGCTTATCATTCAACAAGGTTGGAAGAGAAGATGAATGAGATGCCTGTGTGCATGGAACAATTGGCATTGGCACAAAATGCTAACTGGGAACTATAGTGTATGAAATGTATCTGAGAGGGGCATAAAACAATTGATTGTCCAGTGATGAGAGCTTGGGCTGTCAACATCATTCAATTTCCCTATTCAAGCACCACAACATTAAGTCCTGCACCTTGCTACAAAAAATGAAAGGTGTGATAGTAAGCTAATGTTGTTAAGTTTGTCAAAATCAGTTTTATGGCACCAACACATGCTGAGATGTGTAGAGGTTTCATGATTATCGGGTAAAGCAGGTCTTCTATGCAAGTGTGCAGGCAAGCCTGCACTACTGTATGCACTACAATTGCTATATACACTGCAACAATATGTGTAATGTCCCCTGTCAGGATGGATTAGGAATCTGGGACGATTATCTTGAATTCTCTATTCTTGCTATGAATCACTCTTATAAACTTATGAATCCCTAAGATATAGGAAAAAACACTATGTATATCTTAAGTTCCTTGTAGGACAGTTGCCTCTTGGTATGTATAATTAATATAATTACAAATGCTATTTCTGATGGGACAAATTGATATATACGAGTCGAACTGATCTCAAATTGGTACTTAGTGCAGTAAGGTCTCTACTACACTTGATAAGACTGATTTGAGATGATCTTGTTACTCCAATAGTTTCTCTGAGTATATCCAAGAATGGACATAGATAAGATTACAGATGATCTATTCTGCAGATAAAAGATGGATAAGGAAAATAGTATTTCCCTTCAATTGCCTTGATCTTATTTGTTGGAGAGTTATTAATTATATATTCACTGATGTGATTACTGTTGCTCTCTATCGCTGGGAGTTGAAGGTTCTTGATGTATTTTTGTGGTTGATATTTCTCTTAAATTAATATGGTCTCCTATCACTGGAGATTACCGTTGATCGCTATCCAGATTGCTGATGATATATTGCTGGCTGGGTTGTATAAAATGCTGATGTAATATTTAGATTGCTTATTCGATGCCTGGTGATATCTGATTGTATTGTTTTTCTGTGCTGACTGTATTATTTATTGTCAGCTTGAATTCTTAACTGCTGATCGGTTCCAGTCCTTTGACCTGCTGCTGACTAGACACTATATGTAATTGCTGTTCCCTTTGACTGCTGCTTGCTGGTTGGATATGAAAATCTGAATGTGCCCCCTCAATTATCCTTTGCTACTTCCCTTAATACCCTCGTGAGGGAGAAGTCATGACCTTTCATGAAGGTCCATAGTATCATGACTTTTAAGTCACTCGAAACTCAAAGGTATATTAACGTTTGGGAGTTTAATTATTTGATATTAATTATATTTAGTGTTATATGTATGTGTGTGTGTATTTAGTGTTATATGTATATATATATTATTTGTCTTATATATATTCAGATTTTATGTGATAATATTTAATGATATTTAATGAATATATATATTATATATATTTTTATTAATATATATTATAATATATATCAGATTTATATTATGAAATATTTAATTAGTATATATTTTAGATGTATGGCATTTATATATATTATAATTATATTATATTACAATAACATTTGATGTATTATCAACTAATATATTGTGTCTATTTATATTATTTATTACTTATCTATTTCTATTTTTATATTTTAATTATTATTTATTATTAAATCTTATTTCCAAAAAGGAGATGATGTAATTGGGGGTTCAAATGGGGGGATATGACAATATACACCTAGCAACAGTAGGCACCTCTAAAACAATATGGGCCTTATCAGCAGTATGTTCCAGGTGGCAAGGACGCAGTGGAGGGTACCTCAATGACAGGAATGGTTATGGTGGTAACAGAGGTTGCAGATTTTCTTGTTATAAGTGTGGAGAAAATGGCTTTAGTGTGGTAAGATGCTCTAAATTCCCCACTTGCTGCAGCCTTTGCTTGCACAACTGTAGTATGCGCCATTTCAATATACACCTTCATGGTACGTGCCCTGGCAATAGTACGCATCTCTACAACCATATGGGCCTTCTCAGCAGTATGAGCACTAGTATGTGTGCTTAGGTAGCAAGGACATGGTAGAGGGCCCTAGGTCAAGGATATGGTTTGGAGGTAACAGAGGTTGTGGATTTTGTTGTATTAAGTGTTGGAGAAAAATGGCTATACTGTACTCAAATCTGTGATGCAACCCATGAAACAAAAGATTTGCCCAGCCTTGTGGACATTTCAGTTCAGCAAGAAGGCCCAACAGATGGTCCATACAGAGGAATCTAGAGAAAGCTCCATTCTGTAGCCTAGCCAGATTGTTCATGGTCTAACATGGAGTATTCACACACAAGATGATGAACAAGCTAGCTTGACATAAAACAAATGTGTGAAGAAAGGACCCTGAAGTGATAAAGTTGTGCAAGTTGAGAAGCATGTAAGGCCTGTTGATCCCACTTTCAAGATTTTATGCATTTATTTAAGGAAGAAGATTTAGATGTTGGGTATGCCATCTTGTATTTGTTGCGTCAAGATGGTGTGCTATTGTGTCTAAAATTGTTTAGACTTTAGAGAAACTAGCCATTTTTAATTGTGTAGAGGCATCATTATCACTAGGTATATAGCAATCAACAAAGGAAAGTCTTGTGTATTAAAATAATGTAATGTTTCTTTAATGGTCATCCTAGTTTAGGTAATTTCTATTTCCAACCTTTGTTTACGTTTGTTTCTTTTAGAAACATCGTAATGTAATTGCCTATATAATGTAACTCCGTTTTCATTATTGAATATACAATCACCATTACATGGTCAGAGCAGAGGTTGGTTTTTGGTGAATTTTTCCAATAAAGTTCGTGTTTAATTACCTAGAAATTTGCCTATTTTTTTTAAAACAAAAATTGTAGGGTTTTTAGTGGATTTTTATTGGGAATAAAATTCATGGTTTTTCCTGAACATTTCAAGAGAAAAATTTCAGAAGATTTTTGAGGGCTTTTCAATTGTTTTTTTGCTTAAACGAAAATTGAGTTTTTTTAGAATAAAGTGTTTTTTTTTAATCGATTTTTTGCTTCAAAAAAATCAAGGTTTTTGGCTGAGGGTTTTCTTGAAGTGCGTGCGATGAAAGGCTTTGGCCAGAATGTGAGGATTTCTGTGTTTTATGGGTTTTGCCTGATTTTCCATTAAAAATCATGGTTGTTTTTTCTTTTTTTGCATTATTTTTTCACACAAAAATTGTGGGATCTTTTTGTGCAAGAGGGTTTTCTGATTTTTCCACAATAAATCATGACTAATGTTTTAGTGTATGGTTTTGATTGGTTTTTTCCCTCAAAAATTGTGATCATGCATTTACATTTTTTGCTCTATTTTTTTCCTACAAAAATCGTGGCTTCTTTCTCTCCTAGAGTGTTTTCTGATTTTTTCCACAACAAATCCTGACTAATGTTTCAGTATCTGAGTTTTCTAAAATTTTAACTCAAAATTATTCGGTCGGTTTTACAAACTTTTCCTCTATTTTGTTTTTGTTGGGTTTTATAAATTTTTCCTAAAAAAATTATTGTATGGGTTTTGATCGATTTTTTAGGATTTTCTCCTTTAAATTTGTTTTTTTTTCCAATTTTCTCCTCAAAAATCGCTTTTGGGTTTTCTAATTTTTTCCAAAAAAATCATGACTAGTGTTGCTGGTCTCGCAGTTTTTTAATTTTTTCCACAAAAAAATCATTGGAGGGTTTGCTTGTTTTTTTCCTAAAAAATCAAGAAGTTTGTCGTAGGTGATCTCAGCATCACATCAAGGGTTTGGCAATTTTCTCCACAAAAATCGTGGTTTCTTACAATTTGTTTTGTGTCATAGTTCTCATCTACAAAAAGGTTTTGCTGATTTTTTGAACAAAATCGTGGCTGTTTTTCTGAAGTAGTGGAGGGTTTGACGATTTTCTCCACAAAATTGTGGTTTCAATTTCAGAAGCTGAACTCAGTGTCTTTGGCTATTGTAAGGGGCAATTTTGTTTACCCAACAATAGGTTGGAAGGATTGTGGTTATCTTGGTCGTATCCAAAAGTTATGCAAAATGAGGACGGTCTCAACAACAGGCTCATTTTGCAGAGCGTTCAATGCATTCATGACCAGAAGGGCCTTCATGCATTTGTGACCAAAAGACCTGCAGATTATGTCTTCAGTAGGGTTGTTAGAACGATGACCTTTAAAGGAGGGTATTAAAATAATGTAATGTTTCTTTAGTGGTCATCTTAGTCAGTTTAGGTAGTTTCTTATTTTGGACCTTTGTTTACATTTGTTTCTTTTAGAAACATTGTAATGTAATTGCCTTTATAATGTAACAGCGTTTTCATTATTGAATATACAATTAACATTACATTGTGGACCCTTGAATTTAAGTCTTGTGAAGAATTGGGCTTTTGTATGCTACCAAATTGTTGTCGATTTTTAGAAATGAATGGGTATATGCAACACAATGCGATTATTATATAGGATTTGAATTCAACGTGCTGACATAAGATGAATGGGTAGCCTTCAGGCATTTGTGGCCAAAAGACATGCAGATTATGTCTTCTCTAGGGTTGTTAGAACAATGACCTTTAAGGGAGGGTATTAAAATAATGTAATGTTTCTTTAGTGGTCATCTTTGTCAGTTTAGGTAGTTTCTATTTTGGACCTTTGTTTACATTTGTTTCTTTTAGAAACATCGTAATGTAATTGCCTCTATAATGTAACAACGTTTCCATTATTGAATATACAATTAACATTACATTGCGGACCCTTGAATTTATGTCTTGTGAAGAATTGGACTTTTGTATGCTACCAAATTGCTGTTGATTTTTAGAAATGAATGGGTACATGCAACACAATGCTATTATTATATGGGATTTGAATTCAACGTGCTTACATAAGATGAATGGGTGACCATGGGCCAACCTATGCTTGTGTTGTCACCTCACATCTGATACATGGCAAATAACCCGTGTGAAAAAAACTATGGGTAGGTTAAAGGGTGTGGAGGCTACCATTAGAGGGGTAGTGTTTGGACTTTATGTTTAAGTTCTTGACATGGTGGAAGTAGAAAGATATCCAACATTGCTAGGTCAGAGTGGATATGTGTTTAAAACAACGTACAATGAGTTTTGAAAATAGGGAGAATCATGTTATAGTCCTCTTGGATTCATTGCAACTGCAGGGGTTAGCTGATGTGAACATAGTCCACATTGAAGACAACCGCCTAGAAGATTTGTGCAAAATCGCTGCTAGTAGAGGAAGGAATTTTGAATTGGTAGAGTTCATTAGAGGCATATTTATAGGTATTGATGGAAATATAGCTAGTCAAAGACTACGAGTTCATAGGAATGTCTTGTGGTAGTGTGCACAATGTACTAAGATGTATTGCTAGTCAGGTGGTACTTGTGCCAAGGAAGTCCACTAAAAGTGTATTTGAAATTGGGTGCATAGGGACATTTCAATACCCACAAGGAAGCATACTCCTGAAGATTAGTAAGGCAGCCATAATTGTTTTGAGATGGGTTGCCTACCATCTTGCACAAGTCTTTCTACTTATGTAAGGGTGAACCTTGTTTCGATGAGCAATTTAACCCAATGGACTATTGCACGGCCATGGAGAGCACAATTATAGATGTGTTTGAGTAGTTGACACTTGTTCCTTACACTTTCAACACAATGCCTATGAGATGGTAGATGGCACATAAAGAAATGCTTGAAGTTGGTCAATGTTCACGAGATCTTTCTTGTGTAGATTTGCAAAATTGGGAAAGCCAAGAACATTGGAATATAATGAAGAATTTTCTGTGTTTATGTCTTCATGTGAGGGTTTTGAGGGCCCCTTGGTAGAGAAATGCAGTAAGAAACTTTGGGTGCACAAGTTTGCACAAACACTTTTAGGGCTTGTCCATCTTTGGTGGAGAATCTTTTGTGTCCATATCTTCATGAGAGGGTATCGGGGGCCCTTTGGTAGAGAATTGCAGTAAGAAACATTGGGTGCACAAGTTTTCACAGTCACTTTTCTGGCTAGTGCATGTTTGGTACTTAGATAAGGAATTGAACCAGGAAATTTCTACTTGGGAACACTAGTCGCTGATTTTCTTGTGTGATCCCACTCTGGGAGTTGATTGGGCACTTAGTAGTTTAGGCACAACACTTTTAATTGATCAACCAATAATGTTAAAAATGCAGACAAGTTTGGATTATGAAAGTCATGTTTAGCATTTGCAATTAGGGTACCTAAACTTTTGGAGCATGCAATTGATGAGTTATTTGACAATGGTTTTGCTGGTGGCTATGCATGGGTTGGGTTCTTGGAAAGTCTCACTCAGAAAAAATTGAGAGGTGCAGGGTGTGGCATCCAAAGGCACATTTTGAGCTTGTTCATTTGGATCTTTGCACAATGACAAATCTACCTATCATGGGTGCCAAGTACATTTTGAAGTTCAATCATATTTTTGTAAAAGAACACTTGTAATTTTTTTAGTAAAAACCTCTATTGTAGGAAATTACATTGAGTGGAAGACAAGTGTTGAAAGACAACGTGGTCACTTGTAAAATACTTAAGATCTGATCAAGGAGTAGAATATAATAACAATACTTTAGAAGAATTATTTTATAAGCATGGTATTATACATAGTGGCTTACTTTCCTTATTATAATGGTGTGCATAATGAAAAAACAAGATATTAGTAGAAAAGGTGTGATGCATGCAATTAGCCTAAGATATGAAAAATGTGTTTCAGGATGGAACTATTAATAGAGCCAATTGCATCTTGAATGGAGTTCTTGCAAGAATTGTCTGTTATTGCACTCCAAACAACAATATATTGCAAGAAAACTCATTGGTACACACTTTAGAGTCATTGGGAATGCTGGGTTCATATCATGAATGGGAAACAAAAGAAGATTGATCCAAAAAGTCACAAGTGTACTATTGTGGGCTAGTTTGAAGAATTTAAGGCATATAGACAATGGTATTCAATTGAGCTAGCTCATCTTTGGAGATGTAATATTTGATAATTACAACATATTATGATATTAAGATATACAAAAATGAACATGTTGTCAAGACAGAAGTTTATTCCTAGAGATTAGTTATGATCCTAAGCTATTTCTATAATGAGGACAAGGTGCCAAGGATCAATAACTGGGCTTCATCCGTGCTAATTGTGGAGGAAGTCAACTCAGAAGATAAACAAGAGATTGTTCGAATCAGGTTTGAACTAGAACTGGTAGAGATGAGATTTGTGTTGATGGGATTTATGGTGACAATTGGATCATTTAAAGAGATTTGAATTGAGAAATATGCAAAGTGAACAAGGTTGAATGGAGTAGAAGTTACACTCATTGATGAGCTTGGCTTAACGGGGGTGGTAAGCTTTACTAGGAGGGGCACTAAAACGTTTGAGAAATCTAAGGGTGTTAGGGGGATGAGATTGACACTTGGTGGACTTAGAGCAAAAAGCAACAGGCTGTTCATGTGCTCATTGCTAGAACAATAGAGGAAGAGCACAAAACTTGGGAGCTTGTACCCTATCCCCTTAGCAAGAATATTGTTAAAACACGATCATATCAAACTCAAATTCACTTCCTATGGATCTATGGAGAGATGTAGGACATGCTTGTAGTTTAAGAATTCTCATAAAAGAATTGGATTAACTATTGGGAGACCTATGCACATTGCTGATAAGATGAGAGGTACAGAAAATGAATGTAAAATGTGCCTTGATGGATAGTTAAGAGAAAAAAAATCTATATGAAGGAGCCACAAGTATTTGTTCTGCATGATGGAGAAATTGAGCTGGTGTGCAACTTTTAGAAATAGATTTATGGGCTGAAGGTGAAGTCACATACATGGTATGAGAAGATTGACATTTGTTTTTTCTCTATGTTGTGTTTTCACAAAATGGGAGGCAGATCATAATGTTATGTGTAATGATGGCCATCTGCTCATATTGGCACTTTAGTCATGTGATTTGTCACCAAAGATTATACCTCTTTGATACATGATCTCTAGGAGACTAGGATCAGCTGAAGAAGTCCCTTGAGATGAAAATATTTGGGTTCATCACATTACTTCTTGGGAATTCGATTTTGTAGTTGAATGATGGAATTCATTTCTACACCAAATATACATTGGATTTATTGAAGAAGTTTTAAATGGAAAAATGCAAACCATTTGCTATTCAATACAAATATGGAGTTAAGTGGACAAAGCATTGCATCTCACTAAGAGTTGATGCTACTTGTGGAGAAAAGTTGCTGGGAGCCTTTACATTGCTCATTCTAGCTGTTTTTTTTACTTTACAGCTTGGATGGTTTGAAGATTCATGAAGGATTCTAAGGAGAGTCATTGGGAAGTTGTTAAGAGGATATTTAGGTACATATAGGGTATACCACCCATCTAGGAATTGTGTACTCATTAATAGTTGAGGGATGCTTTGTTGAATATTCAAATGTGAATTATGGTCAATCCATTTTTCAATATGTTCTGTATTTGGAATTTTGATCTGTAAGTCGGGTATGCAGGAAACTGTAAGCCATTATATACATTATGACTGAAATAGAATATATAGGAGCAACGGATGGAAAGTTTTGTGCAGGCATATGGAGGACAAGATAAACATACAATCACAATCAATACTAGGAAGTGCAAAATAAAGATACTTAGGACTATGAATAATACGAGGATTTTCTGTGGTGGAAAGCATAGTGTTTAGACTAAGACTTGGAGAGTACTCAACAAGCCAAAAATTTCTGACATGGCGAAAACTTGACAAAACTTGGCAACTTAAAAAACACTTAAATTTTTGAAACAGATCTAAGGGCAATGCCCCTAGTGGGTTTGAGTGGTAGCCTGGTAGGCACCATTTTCACAATGCAAACCATATACACTTTCATGAGACACCATTTTCATAATTTGTTTATAGGCAAAAATAATATGCTCATAAAGCCAAAAACACAACATTTTTTCAAGTGTTCAACATGGGCGAATAGGGCTTTTAAAGGCAAAAAATTGTCTTTATAGGGTTTTTTTCTGTGTTTTGTGTGTGTTTTTTGCATGGCAAGTCAATCCATTTGACTCACTGAGTTTTTCGAAAAAATTGGGACAGACTTGGGGAGCTGATGTGAAAATAAATTGAGGGCAGAAAAAATTTGCTTGCTAAGCTGGCAAACTATGGTGGAGTGTATAAATTTTAAAATTGATTTCAGAGAAATTTCAGACTAATCTAATGGTGGTTTATCCAATAATACAGTATAGTGACAAGGAAATTTATGATTGCTGAATCAAGTGAACAAAGATGAGTTGCCGAAAATCTTGTTTAGTTTTGAACATCAAACTTAAAATTCACTTAACCTTATAATTTGGCTTTTATGGACTGGGGGCACATTACCACTTGCAGGAGTTTCCTCACAGTTTGTTCCTCTATGGTAAACTTTGCGTGTTTACTCCTCACCTCATGTATATCATGCAATATGACATCTCTCTTAGTAAATGGTCATGGCCTTAGCACTAAGTCTTCACATAACTATTGAAATCCTTCACAAGACGAATATTCATGCTAATGAATTAGATAAAAGTATAACGGGGTTAATTTGGGATCATGATTTGTTGTAATGAATTTACCATTGTAGTATATAAAATTTCATTAAGTTACATGGGTGATACATATCTAGTGGATCAAAGTGAATTTTGATTTGTTTCTGTATTCATACATGTCTAATTATTTGTGGACTTGACTTAACGTTATATAATGAAACCATGCTTGAAGAAAGTGAAAGTAAGAATTGAAGTCAATTGGAAGAGGATGAAATGCAGGATTTTTTTTTTTGATAAATTATATTAGATTCTAGATGTACAAGGGCTACTTGAAAGGAAACGACAACCTAACAATTAAGCTCAATGTTCAACATCGAATGTAACTGAACAAAATTCTCAGGATTACATTGTTTTGAACCAATCTCCTCAATGGTTTGAAACTAAGTTATTGGGCACGCCCTTAAGGCCTCCCGCACCCGTATCGATTATGCCTCGGTACAAAAGATATTTTTTAAACTTTTTTTTTGCATCCAAAACCCCTAAAATGCTCCTAAAAACATCATTTCACCCAATAGAAAGATCATTTTGGTCTCTTCATTCTGTTTTCGCATTTTGAAGGGCAGCTGATATGTATTATATGGCATATGACATGATATTGAAATTCCGAACTATCATTTGGTATTTAATATTTGTCTTTATTACTACCATTTTGGCATTTGGCATTTGGCATTGATCAATGAAGTATCCTACTATCAAATGTATTTAGTTTTACAATTCTGTATATTTCCTTAATTTATAATTTTTTTTAAAATTGTGTGTGCGCGTGCGCGCATATACACATACATACATACAAATATAACGTGTGTGTGTACAACATGCCCACGGGGAAAAAACTGCTGTAGCAGTAGATCTGCACCCTTACCATTATTGTACCCATATCAGCAACCCATGTTTGAAACTGTTAAACTTTGGTCAAATTTATAGGTTATAGGAATTCTTTTAATTTTTAATCACTAATCACCAAATGTATATTCAGATTCTATGTTATATGTTGATAATAATATCACTCAATTAGAACTTGTATATAAATAATATAAATTCAATATGAATTTAATATTGATATATTATAATCTTTAAGATCTTTATTACTATGATGCTGAGATATGACAATATTGATCTTGAACAATATATTATTATTGACTGCTGCACCTTGCTTGCACTTATTGATTTCTGTACTTACAATGATACATAGATTGATCAGTATATATATGATTATGTGGAGGCATGTCTCCGTAGAGACATGTCCTACGTAACTAATTCTTAAACCATATGTTTGTTGTGATACCGATTCATAATCAACGCCGACTCATTATCGTGAGCAATGTTTGTGCCAAGTCGATACTCATTATTGACTGTAGTATGATATTGATTAGTATGAAGTCGATACTCATTATCAACTATAATATGATCAATGCAATAATCATTATCGATTCATAACGATATCGATATAATATAATATCGGTATTCATATTATATTCGATACTCAATATCGATATAGTATGATATCGATATTCATATTATAATCGATACTTATGATATTGATATTGATTTTGATACACAGCAATATTGAAAAACACTAATTATTAATCATGCATTCTGATAACCATAATCACAACAATCAATTTGAGCATTATACAGAAAGGATAGAAATCAAATGCTCAAGGCCAATAGGCCACTTATGCATTTGATTTCATTGATAGGAGTAATCCGATCGAAGCTACAATTCATTAACACTCCCTCTTAGCTAGAGAGGATGATAACTATCCTTATGTAATCACAATAGATCCATGTATTTTGTGAGAGAAATATCACCTCAATGTGATATTAGAAATTATGGTATATCCATGAATATCAATTTGATATCCACCATACATGATGTCACCTCACGATAACATCAGGAGTAATGGCATGTCCACGAATATCAAGTCTCATGATATTCACCATACTCATCTTTTCTGGTATGTGCACTAGCGTCAAGTCTCATGATACTTACCAAAGAAGATATCTGCTCATGGGATATCCTCGGATGCTACATCTCATAACATCCACCATGACATATCTCAGTAATATAACTCATTGTAGTTACACACTACTCAATTAATATTATGTAAGAGATATGTACGATCATGACATGTACACGGATATCAACTGTATGATATCCATCATGATAGTAGGTTAAACTATGTTAAAGTCGTCACTTTACAATAGTAACCATAAGTAAATATCATTGAAAAAATTGTCACCTTTTTAGGATGTTTTTACAAGATCATGTAATAACTCACATGACAAAAGAGTTTATATATAAAACATCTTTCAAAAAATTCAATAGATTTATTTAGACTCAACCTCAAATAAAATTTACAATATTACCATACCAAACTTACCTCTAAAGTGATCTACTTTTATCTTTGAGAGAGGCTTGGTTAGAATATCAGCAGTTTGCTCATCTGTACTAATGTATCTCAGCTGGATAACATTTCTCTCCACCATGTTTCTAACATAATGGTAGGGGATCTCAATGTGTTTAGACCTATCATGAAATACAGGATTCACAGAAAGCTTTAAGCAACTCTGGTTATCACAATGTATAATTGTGGAATCCATGGTTTGTCCAAACAACCCTACCATCAATTTTCTCAGCCATATTGCTTCTCAGGCCCCCATAGATGCTGCAATGTACTCGACTTCGGTAGAGCTTTGTGCAACTGAGGATTGCTTTCTGCTGAACTAGGATATCTTGGCTGATCCTAAACTGAAATAACATCCTGAAGTACTTTTCCGATCAACAACACTTCCAGCCCAATATGAGTCTAAATAGCCAATGTAGATTTAGATCTACATTGTCATATTTTAATCCAAATCCAATAATCCCATGCATATATCTCAGAATGTGTTTTCCTGCAGCTAAGTGTAACTTTCTAGGTTCACACATGAACTGACTGAGTGCATTTGTTGCATAACAAATATCTGGTCTGGTGTTAACCAAATACATCAAGGACTCAATTATCCGTTGGTAGAGAGTAGGATCAGCTAATTCTAAATCTGAAGCTGCTTCTTTTAGCTTATGTAGATTTGTCTCCATGGGTGTAGACATAGCTTGCTTTCCATCATTCCGAACCTCTTCAAAATATCAATACTATATTTTCCTTGATTTAGGATAATACAATTATCCTGCTGCCATACTTGAAGTAGAGGTTAGGATCTGCATCAATCTTGGAGAATCCTAATTTGGAGAGGTAATGGTCTATTCTCTTATACTAGGCTCGAGGAGCCTGTTTAAGGCCATAGAGAGCCTTCTTCAATTTGCAAACATGAGAAGCACTATCGTGAACCACAAATCCCTGTGGTTGTACTAAGTATACTTCCTCTTTTATGATGCTATTAAGAAAAGCAGTCTTCACATCCATCTGGTGAATTTTCCATCCTTTTGATGCGACAATAGTAATCACAGCCCTGACAGAGGTGTAACGAGCAACTGGGGCAAATGTCTCCTCATAATCAATTCCTTCCTTTTGTGAGGACCCTCTAGCAACAAATCTTGCTTTATGTTTTTCAATGCTCCCATCTGCAGCATGTTTGATTTTGAAGAGCCATTTGGATGAGACAACTGATTTGTCTTTAGGTCTAGGTACAATGTCCCATACATCATTCCTTAGAATAGATTGATATTCTTCGATCATTGCATTCTTCCAAACTTGATGTTGGAGTGCTTCCTCAACACTAGAAGGTTCGGACTTGATGAGTTCGCTCACGAGAGCAACATAGTTTGAGTATCTATTTGGTTTCTTCCTTTCTTTGAAGGTACCCTTTGGAGCTGCATAATTTTCTGTCTCTTCAATCATTTTCCTTGCCCAAAGAGGCCTTTTACGAATAACAGTAGAATCTCTAGGCTCAAGAGTAGAGTTTATAGGTTCATCATTGGCTTCTACAAGTGTTTCCCTCTGAATATCAGGGGCAAGATCCTCTTCCATATTTTGAGGAGACTCATCATCTGCTTCATTAATGCCTTTGGATCTTTTGAATGCAATGTCTTCTTCAAAAGTTACATCTCTACTAAGCTCAGTTAAGTTATGACCAGGGATGTATATCCGGTAGGCTTTAGATGATTCATTGTTTCCGACAAATATCCCTTTCCTCCCTCACGGTTCTAGTTTGGACCTTTTCTCTTTAGAAATGTGGATATAGACAGGACAACCAAATATTCTAAAATGACTTATGTCAGGCTTAATCCCAGTAAATGCTTCTTCAGGGGTTATGTTATATAGGAGAGAGTGAGGACATCTATTTTGTATGTAAACATCGGTACTAGAGGCTTTAGCCTAGAATGAGGTGTGTAGGTTTTGATCATGCATCATAGCTTTAGCTGCTTCTACTATGGTCCTATTCTTCCTTTCAGCTACCCCATTTTGTTGAGGGTTGTAAGGAACAGTGTACTCCCTCTTAATCCCAAATGTATTAAAATACTTTAATGTTATCAGAGATATATCCCCCCCCCCCCCCCCCATTATCTGATCTTAGGGTTTTGATTCTTTTCTTGACATGTTCTCAACTAAAGCCTTGAACTCTTTAAATCTTTAGGACTTTATTTGACTCTTTACATTTTAAGAAGTAAATCCAAGTTCTCTTAGAATAGTCATCTACAAAGATAACATAGTACAAAAATCCCCCTAAGATTACTGACATTGGTCCACATAAATCTATATGAATGAGTTCAAGTATATTTCTGGATTTACTCTCACTACTATGGAAAGTACCCTTAGTGTTCTTACCTAGAGCACACCCCTTACATACTCCATGATCTTGTTTTAATTTAGGTAGAACTGTTACAATTTTCTCTATAGAAGGTAGAGCACAAAAGCGAAGGTGTCCTAACCTTCTATGCCATATTTCATTTGTAGTAGAGGTATCATGGATTAGGGCTTGAGGAGCAGTACAAAGTTTGTATAGGCATCCATCTTGAATCCCTAAAGTGTATGCCTTCTTTATATTTGAGTTCTTAGGCCATGCTAGAACTTTTCCATCCAAGAAGGTGATTCGATATCCGTTGTCTTCAAGGGCTGAAATGGAAACCAAATTTCGCTTGATGCCTGGTACAAATAGTACTCCTGTTAGTTGAAGAGAAACTCCAGATTTTAGCTGAATTGTGCATTCCTTTCACAGGGTAGCTGGAATTATCTCCAATGGTGACTTCTTCATCTGAACTTTCCTCTAGACTATCTAGATGTTCGCTAAATCCTGTTATATGTCGAAATGGTCCACTATCAATGACCTAGGTATTCCTACTGGTGGAAACCTCGCTTGATAGGGCTAAGTAGAATACAAGTCTTTCTGTATCCTTGTCCTTACTAACTTCTGCTAAGGAGGCTTGATGTTTGAGTCTGTCCGGGCACTTCATTGCAAGGTGTCCATATTTATCACATCTAAAAGATTGTACTTTAGACACATCCTTCCTTCTTTTGAATGAGTGTTTGTTATGGGTGTCCTTTCCTTTCTTTCATTTGTAATTTCCTTTTCTCCCTTTCTTGTGAGAATTAACATTCAATACTTGGATCTATCCATTAGATGTGTTTAACCCGATTCCTCTGGTGATCAATCTTGACTATTCTTGAATACAGTCAGTCGTTAATCAATCAAACTTGGAAAATTTGGGTCGAGCACTTATCCCCTGTATAAATGCTTCCCAAGATGTAGGTAATCCATTGAGAGCCAACATTGATAATTCTTTATTATCAATTTGGTGACCAATAGTAGATAGTTGATCCCTTATCTCAGTTATTCTCATGAAGGACATTATGGTTTCTCCTTTGCTCATCTTGACATGGTGGAGTTGTGTTTTTAGGGCAAGGGCCCTGCTAGTATTATTTATCTCATACATGTTCTCTAGAGTTGTGAACATTTGATATGTAGTATCTAATTTAGATATGATAGGAACTATGTGGTCATTCAGTGCATCCACTAGAATCTTCATGGCTTTGTTGTTCTCATCATTGTCATCTGGTATAGGTACAACCTTCTCCACAAATGTGTTCAATTCTTGTTCTCTTAGTGTCATCATTATTCTAAATTTCCATGAAACGAAGTTTGTAGCTCCTTCAAGTCTATCTTTGAATCTAACTCAATTCACGATTTTGCTTAATTATAAGTTCTATGGAAATTTAATGGTGGTTAGTTTTCTTCTCTAATTTATTTGATCGGGTCTTTCTTATGCTGGCTCTGATACCATGTTAAACTTTGATCAGATTTATAGGTTATAGGAATTCTTTTAATTTTAATCACTAATCACCAAATGTATATTCAGATTCTATATTATATGTTGATAATAATATCACTCAATTAGAACTTGTATATATATAATATAAATTCAATATGAATTTAATATTGATATATTATAGTCTTTAATATCTTTGTTACTATGATACTGAGATATGACAATATCGATCTTGAACAATATATTATTATTCACTGCTGTACCTTGCTTGCAGTTATTGATTTCTGTACTAACAATGATACATAGATCGATTAGTATATATATGATTATGTCGAGGCATGTCTCCGTAGAGACATGTCTCTACATGAGACCTGTCCTACGTAACTAATTCTTAAACCATATGTTTGCTGTGATGCCGATTCATAATCAATACCGACTCATTATCGTGAGCAATGTTTGTGCCAAGTCGATACTCATTATCGACTGTAGTATGATATCGATTAATATGAAGTCAATACTCATTATTGACTATAATATGATCAATGCAATAATCATTATCGATTCATATCGATACAGATATAATATACTATCAGTACTCATTATATTCGATACTCGATATCAATATAGTATGATATCGATATTCATATTATAATCGATACTTATGTTATTGATATTCATTTTGATACACAACAATATTGAAAAATGTTGATACTTAATATCGATGCTCAATATGATTAATATCAATAGCATGATTAGTAATTATTATATTAATCTCAATCATATATATATATATATATATATATATATATATACACATACATACTTATTATTTTACTAATTATTAATCCTGCATTCTAATAACCATAATCATAACAATCAATTTGAGCATTATACAGAAAGGATAGGGATCAAATGCTCAAGGCCGATAGGCCACTTATGCATTTGATTTCATCGATAGGAGTAATCCAATCAAAGCTACAATTCATTAACAAAAACTTGAAGAAAATATCAATATGCTTGTGTCTAATTTTGGATGATATTGATTCAAGGGGCTTGGTTTTTTCAATATTGAGAAAGAACTGTGAATCTCATAACTAAAAGGCTGAATTTATATCACCTGGCTTGTTCAAAATTTTAAGGTAAATTTTAGGAGGGTGTCAAAATTTCAAAATGGTCTGCCAACAGTGGCATGTTGTGATGGTTAAGTTGTTGTGTTGTTGTTCTCCCCATCAAGGTTCAAATCCCATTGGTGATGAGGTCCCCCATTTGTGGCCTCACCGGTTCATAGCTCCGGGTCAAAGTGTTTACCCCTTCTAAAAAATAAAATAAAATTTAAAATGGTCGTCACAATCTGTAGCTTACTTGTATTGAAGAAAATAATTAAATAATTCCCAATTGTAATCCATGACACATGTTTCCCAATTATCCAGCTTTGAATTTACAAATGCACACAATTTGATGTCAGACAAAAGTTACTGTTAGTTTGTTTGAGACTTGTTAATTATTGCAAGAATTTCATATAACATCATCTTAGAATGGAAAATTGTCATAAAATTAAACAGTGAGAAAAAACTCAGGATCCTTAGAGTTTTGCCAAAGATCTTGAGCGATGTTTGCTCATGGTAAGACAAGAACCAGATAAATATTTATTCAGGATTGATGTCATGAATAAAATATTCTTTATTTGGGTTTTTATTTGGGGCCCATTTGTTATATTTCTGCTTCTATTGTGGTGTGGCTATCCATTCTTTTGAGATTGCCTCATCTTTCGTTTGTCTGTAACAATGTCTTTTATGTTTATGTTTGTTTTCACAAATATGGAATATCACAGTTTTCAATCTCCAACTTCATCATTATGGCTTTTTTTTCTTCTTGTGCTTGTGAAGGTAGGACCTTGAGATTTATTTACTAACATTTCTAATAGTTATTTTTCACAAAAATCCTAGGGAAGCTATAATTGGCAGTTTTTTGATGCACTCAGAAAACTATTTTTCAAATGCTATCAGTATCTGTCTGGTACAAAGGCAGGATCTCAAGGCTTATTTACTGCTAATTCCAATAGTTATTCTTTACTATGATTTTAGGGAAGTTATAGTTTACAGTTTTTTGATGCACTTGGAATTTTTTTTAAATGGTCAGTAGCTGTCTGGCACAAAGTTGGACATTATCATGTCCATGTAGAAAAGGGAGGTTTGAGGATAACGATTCTTCAGATATATAAAATGATTCAGAGTAATGTTTTTGTGTCTGGAGTGAGAAAAATTAGAATTGCTATTTACCAGGTGACCAAATCCACATTTGTTGTGTACTTACGGACAACCTAGTATTAGGATTATGTTACGGCCTTATTTGTCCTTAGGTCTGTGGCCTATGTACTAGTAAATGATTATGTTGTATTATAATTAAGGTTTTCTTTCCACTTGGGTTTAAATTAAGAAAAAATCTCTTAGCTTTGTAACCTCTTTATGTATTATCAACCGTAGTTGTTTGTGTAAATCCATATTGCATGCGCAGGTGTTCCATTGTTGACATTTCAGCATGTTGTTTCCAAGTTTCTGTTCTTCTAAGAATGCTGGGGCCTTCCAACAGACCAAGGAAGGGTATTTAGATGTTTACAGAAATAAAGATACACTAGTGTAACAGACATGTTAAAAGATAATATGTATTAGTATGGCACTTTTAATTGATTTACTTCCTTGATTCATACCAGCTATGCATGTAGATAAAACACAATCTGTAAAATTTTTCAAAGTCAAACTTTCCACATTGGGTATCAAGTCCTCTTGTTGTAAGATGCACAGGAGATGAATATGATAATGCCTTGTTGTATTATTTTTGGATGTTTTGTTTGGAAGCTTGAAAGCCATTTTTACATCATTTCAAGCAATCTACGATGGGGTTCTGAAAATGTGCAGCTTACTGCAGCCCTCAGTTTCTGTTAATCTCTCCATTAATGTTCGAGAAGAATTTTGAATGCTTAATCATAGAAACAGTCATCAATCTAAATAAGTACATTTTGACAGGTCCTACAGATCAATTCGGTCTTAAGGACAGTTTAATTTTGTAATGCCCAAAACTTACACCTAAAAATGCAACAACTTTTAAAAAAAATAAAATAAATATAACATACCATTTTAACCCAATCAGGAATTCATGGTTCTACTAATTATAATATCTTCAACATGTTTACCCAACTTAATTGTCTACAATCATAAAAAAGAAGTATACACCAAGTACATTTAGTAACCACTACCCATTAGTTCACATCCCACAATAACAACATAAGCAACAAGATTACCCAGAGATCCCAGTACTGCAACCTAGGCTCTGATACCAAAATCCATGATACATACCTCACCAAGTGGCTTGATGGTCCTGGGAATGCACTCATATATGCCTCACACACACATATGGTGAGTTCCCCCATACAAGTCCACGTGATCTACCCCTTGTTTATGTAAGGTGTTTAGCCTCCAAGGAATAGTCACCACTCTAAGGTGGGCAGTGGGTATTAGCTACATAATAGCCTCATGTACCCCCATACTCAAAGGTTCCCTGCGTCTGCTTCCTCGTATACACTCACCAAGTCTACCTCTTGCATCCTTGGCGAGGAATCACATTACT
>MU223057.1:1709659-1732622 GCA_018584345.1 Thuja plicata | reverse complement strand
CCCCCCCCCCCCCCCCCCCCCCGCACCCCCCAAGGTTGACTGGAAAGGTGTGCTTGTGGGGGCCCCTGTGGGCAGTCTGGAATCCACTTTGGTTGAGTTTGCCCTAACAGAGGAAGGAACTAAAATTACCCTCCCGGACTCTGTTGTGGACAAAACCATGATAGAATTAAACCTTGCAATTGTGGGAAGATTCTTCAATTTTAGAAGTCGGTGGGAACCCAATGGAAACTCAAAGGAAGTGTTGTTGTCTTGACGATGCCTGGGGGTATGTTCCTATTTAGGTTCACCGCTCTGGAGGATCTTTCGTTTGTCCTGTCTGGTTCCTGGCTGTATGGGAAATATTTTCTTAATCTTGCTAATTGGAAGCCGAGCTTTGATCCTTTTGCTGAGCTTAGTAGGATGGCTCCAGTCTTGGTCTGTTTGCTTGACCTCCCCCTGGAGTTTTGGGACGAGCAGGTCTTCAAGTGGATTGGGAACTCTTTCAGCCACTATATCTCAACGGATATGGTTACACTGTCAAAATCACATTTGGTGTTTGCTCGCTTTTGTGTCAATGTCTCGATTAACAAAACCTTACCCAACTTTGCGGTCCTCAAGTCCAAACTTGGCCGCTTGATGCAAGCCATTGTCTACGAGAATGACCCTCTTCTGCCAAACTTGTAACTCCAAAGGCCACACGATGGTGAACTGCAAGGCCCCTCACAAGTTGGAGCTGAAACTGAAGAACATAGCTTCTGAGGATGCGAATGAGGTGGGGGAGATTTGACAAACCCCTCTGCCAGGGGACGCAAACCCTGAACCCGAGCCAAAGAATATTGCCTCTGGTGAAGAGGATGCTGCTGGGGAGGGGGTCTCAGTCCCTTGTTCTCCCCCCATCGCTTTGGAGACTGGAGCATTGGCTCCTTCTGGGCTCGAAGATGGAGAAATACCGTCTGGTACTGCTGCCTCTGTTGGAGCGCTCTCGGGTTCTTCTCTAGAGCGGGCCCCGGGTGAGGTGGGTATCTTAGGTCGCCATCGTTTGGATCCCACAACCCCTCCCCCGAGTCCCCTTCGTTGTTTATCGACTACTGTGGTGGGTGCCAACCCCCTTACTTGCGGGTTCTCTCCGATTGTGTTGCCTTACCCTAATCCCTCATCTAAGGTGCTGGGCATGCCAACTGACGATGAAGTGGGCTGTCAAACTCAACAAAGAAAACCAGGAATAAAAAGATCAATGTTGGTGTTGAGGCTAAGCTAGGAAGACCTTCTGAGAGGGTGAGAAGACAAAAAAATGTTGCTAAGGAGATTGTTGCGGGAGGGCAGCTCACCCTCGACCTAAGCCAAAAAGGTAAGAAATGATTTTTATTTCATAGAACATTAGGGGCCTTAACAACCCTCAAAAACATTTTGCTATTAGACAATTAATCAGTGACTATAGGGTCGACATTCTTTTGCTTCAAGAAGTCAAGATGACTTATGCAAACTTTGAGATTTTGGTGGGAAGGTTATGGCCAGGGGCCTTGTTTTACTACTCTGAGGCTGCAAGGGCTTCGGGAGGCATTGCCACTATGGAATCCCTCACGTGTTTCAGGGGATGCCTTTAGTTTCTCCCAGCACTACCTTGCAGTTACTTTCACTACTTTGACTGAACATTGGCATTGCTTTAATGTCTACGCTCCCAACACTCACACTAGTAGATGTGCGGTGTGGAATGAACTATCCTCTTCTTTCCTCACTCTTAAGGATTCCAAAATTTTGGTGGTTGGCGATTTCAACTCACCCCTATTCCCCTCTGAAAAGCTTGGTGGGCTGATGGACTACACTAATAACATGGGGGATTTTTCTAGCTTTGTCAGCATCAATGGCCTCATTGATATGGAAATGAATGGAAACCCCTTCACTTAGACCAATAACATAAAGGGCTCACACCTCATTCAGGTCCGTCTTGACTATTTCTTAGTCTCTTCCTCTTGGGACTGACCTCCTCTTTGACTGCGTTGCCAAGGACTACCTCAGACCACAACCCTCTGCTGCTCAATTGGGTGGATATTCAGTGTCCTACCCCTATCCCCTTCAGATATGAGATAATGTGGGCCTCCCATCCCAATTTTCGGTTGAAGGTCTTGCAGTGGTGGTCTACTCCGATAAAGGGCACCACTATGTTCCTTGTGGCTAAAAAAATTGAGATTATCAGAAATGTTGTTAAAGGGTGGAGCAAGACCAATTTTGGGGACATTTTTAAAACCAAAAAGGATCTTTTTGGCAAACTGGACGTCCTCCAGCAGTGGATGGCTTATGGAGATCTCTCCCTAGACCTACACTTGGATGAGGAAGCTATGAGGAAAGACTGGAAGGAAGTTATGGCCAAGGAGGAAGTATTTTGGAAGAAGTGATCCCATGTCCAATGGTTGAAGGAAGGGGATCACAATTTTGCTTTCTTCCATAGATCGGCTTGCAAGCACAAGAAAATGAACTCTATTCATACCCTGCGAGACATTGGGGGTTCTGAGATCTCTGAGTCAACTCAGCTTGGTAATATTGCCAATGATTACTTCCTCTACCTTTTCTCTGAAAATAACCCAGGGGATGTGGAGAACTTGCAAGGCCAACTCCTATCCCAACTCCCAAGGTCTGTGTCTACAAATGATAATGTGCTCCTCTCTCGGGTTTCCGATGAGGAGCTCAAAAGGGCATTTTTTTTTTCCATGGGTGCCTTCAAAGCCCCCGACCAGATGGGTCCCCCTTGTGTTTTTTCAGGAATTCTAGGACATTGTGGGCCAAGATGTGACCAGGGCTGCCAGAGACTTCATCAAAATAGGAAAGCTCCGTCGTCGCCTTAATGATACTTGCATTGTTTTGGTTCCCAAGATTGGGGACCTAGCTAGAGCCATGGGAGATTACAGACCCATAAGTTTGTGTAACACTCTATAAAATCTTCTCAAAGATCTTGGTCAACCGTGTCAAACCCTTACTCATCAAGATTATAAGTCCTAACCAGAAGGGGTTTGTTCTTGGGAGGCAAATCGTGGATGCAACTATCACTACTCATGAAATCCTTCATTCCATTGACCGAAGTAAAAATTTTGGGATGGCCTTTAAGCTGGATATTTCTAAAGCCTATGATAAAGTCAATTGGATCTTCCTTTACAAGGTTCTCTCTACTTTGGGTTTCAGTCAGACGCTCATTAATACTATCAAGGAGTGTGTTGAGACTGTCAGATTCTTAGTTTTGTTGAATGGCAAACCTGGTCACAAGTTTCCTCTAGCCAAAGGTTTGTGCCAGGGGGATCGTCTCTCCCCCTACCTCTTCATCTTGCTTGCTGAGGTCCTTGGTCGCAACATGATGCAGTTGGTCCAGAATGACATTATCTAGGGAATTAAGCCTGCCACCACCCTCCCTCCCTCGGTTCTGCAGCACTTTGTTGATGATAATTTTTTCTTTGGTTCTTCAATTAGGGAAGCTAGAGTGTGGAAGACCCTTCTTGATGATTATGCCTCTGCCTCTGGTCAACATATTAACTACCATAAAAGAAGGATCTTCTTCAACACAGATCAACTTGTTCAAAGGAAATTTATCCACATTCGTGAGTGCCAGTCGACATCCCTCCCAACAACCTATTTGGGCCTCCCGCTGACGATTAAAGATGTTAAAAATGATTTCTGGAACACCATCCTGGAGAGAACCCAAAGGAAGCTTGCTGGATGGAAAGGTAAACTCCTTACTAATGTTGGGAAGTTGCAATTGAATTCTGCTTCGCTGCAGGGAATCCCGATTTATTTCCTCACAATATTCAAAATTTCTGGAGTCATGGTTGACAAACTTGAGAAAATCCAATGCACCTTCCTCTAGTCTAGCTATGAGGAGAAAAAAGGCTCCCATTGGCATGTTGGGATAAAGTCTGCTTGCCTAAGTCCGTTGGAGGCCTTGGCTTACGAAAAATTATTAATCTTAACAAGACTTTGCTTTCAAAAGTGGCCTGGACTATGGTCTTAGGTACTTCCGATTGGTGCAAAATCATGGAAGCCAAATACCTTGACAGGGGCCGCTTCTGCAAGATTTACATGGAGCATGGACACCCCAAGGCTCCAAGATTTGGAATAGTATCCTCAAATGCAAGAGCATGTTGGAGAAGGGCCTCATTTGGAAAATTGACAAGAGTTGGGATATCTGGTTCTAGGAGGATGATTGGTTAGATGACATTATTCTGGGCTCCTCTAGGTTCTCTCAGCTTAGGAATATCCTCACTCTTCGAATTGGAACCCTGGTGTCTAACTATGTTTCGAATGGGAAATGGATGGACCTCTTACCCCCTCTGGCTGACAGGCCTAATCTTATTCTTCCTGCCACTAATCTCATAGATCTGTTGAATAGAACTAACATTCCCTTATTTGACCGCCATGACAGAATCCTTTGGTCTCACACTCAAAATGGTGGCTTCTCAGTTAAATCGGCTTACAACCTGCTGATTAAGGAGGTTGCTGACACAACCTGCTGAAAAAAAGTGTGGAGCTACCAATTAATTCCTAAAGTGAATTTTTTTGGTGGGCGGTGCTCAATGGAAAAATACTCACTTTGGATAACCTGGTCAAGAGGGGTTTTAGTTTGGCCAATAGATGTTGCCTCTGTAAAAGAGAGGAGGAAAGCATAAACCATCTCCTCCTGCACTGTGAATTCTCCTCAACGATTTGGCAGCTGGTCATTCCTAAACTCAACCTCTCATGGGTGACCAACTCGGATATTCGACACACGGCTAATGACTAGCAACCCTACTCCAAACATCCTTTGACTCATCTCCTTTGACATCAAATTTCCCCTATCTTCTGTTGGTGTACTTGGAAGGAGTGTAACAACAAAATTTTATGTGAAAAGGAACTCTACACTATGTATTTTTTCCGCCTCGGCTCTAAGATGCTATTGGATAACTTATCAGTTGCTCGGTGGAAGAGCCCGAGCTTTCCCCCAATGAATCTGACCTTCAGATAGCCAAGAACTGGAACATTGTTAATGGTTTTGATAGATTTGACAACACCAAGCTTCTTATCAGGATGACTACTAAATGGACTCCACCCAAGCCTCGGTGGGACAAGCTTAATTTTCATGGGGCTACTCACAATGGGAACCAGGCAGGAAGAGGTATTATTCAGGATCACAAAGGGAATTTAATTGCTTCTTTTGCTGGACCTCTTGTTAACCAAACTGTTAATCAGGCTGAAGGAATGACCCTTTTCTGGGGTCTAAAAATTGCCATAGTTACAGGGAGCAGAAAGATGGAGATAGAGGGGGACTCAAAAATTATTGTTGAGGCTGTGTATGGTATCTCCAAGGCTGGGTGGAAAGTGGACACAATTATTAGTGACATCCTTGGTCTCATTGGCAAGCTGGAGGAGTTCAAGATTGGCCACATCTATAGGGAAGGGAATTTTGTGGCAGACTCCATGGCTGCTGAAGGATTGTTGTTGGATAGACTATGATGTTGGAGGGATGTTAATAAACTCCCTATGTCCACTCAAGACCTTCTTAGGCGGGAAATGAGTGATGACAATAGTACCCAATATGATAATTAAAAACCAATCCTTTTCTTGGCAGGTGCTTTTGGTGCTTGGGCCCACCATTTCCCTCCTTTGCACCACCTGTGCTTGTTTTGAATTTCTCTGTCACCTGGTGTGCGATAGGGTTCCTGTGCTTTCGTGTTGGTTGAGTTGGAACTATAATAATTGTTTTCCTCTCAACATTTCCAAGATAATGAAGTGGGGTCTTCACGAGGAGGACGTGGCATGACCTCAGACCGAGAGATTTAAAGTGATCATTTCATAAAGTTGTTATGGTGACTTTCGCTTAATACGACGGTTTACCATAGATATGGTGTGGATTTTTATGATTATTTTACACCCTGCAGAGAAAAAATCACGTGCCACCTCACCTTGTCCTCAATTTGCAATTTGATGGGCAATGCATTTACTGCCTTAATAATGATCTTAATTATTGGCAGATTACTTGCAAGCTAAGTTTCTACATTTCTCTTGCTAAGTTCTATGGTTTTTTGGCTATTCGTTGGTGCTATTTTGGAAAGTGTGGTTTCCTGGATCTGAGTCTCAATAGAGGTTTTTCAACGCTTAGCTGGAGGTGTTCTGTTCACGGTGGTTTCCTGGTTTGGTGTATGCCCTACCTGCGTCAGTTTTCTAGAGTTTGCACTAGGCTTGAGATGGGTGGCGACAGACACAGGTTTGAGCTAGAAAAAATTGAGGAGGAACTCCTCACTAACCCTATGGTGATGTATTTCTATAAGGAAGGTGGTATTCTTCCCTTCATGGAGAATATGGATGGATACGATGAAATGACTTACTGTCAATTTGTGACGTCTTGGAATGACATGCGTGTCTCTGTGAATGAAATTTTGTTCAAAATTAATGAAGGCGTCACTGGGAAGGCCACTGGTCTCCCTACCATGGGGCACAAATGGAAGAAAACTAGCAAAATCCTTGCTAAGTTGCCCAGTTCTTTAGGAGCCCGAAAGAGAATCCTGTGCCCATGCATGACGACTATAGCATGAAAGACCTCCCAAAATTCTGGCCCAAAATGTGCAAACGTATCATCAAGTACTTCATGCTGGAGGGATGGTATGGAGTTTACTACTACTATCACTTGCCTTTCCTCAATCATCTTAGGCATAAGGATTTTATTTCTATTCCGTTCTATTTACTGCACTCAATGGAAAGTAATGTGGCTGATGTTGCGGAAGCTAAAGCCTTGGGTACAAAACCTGTCATCCTGCATCAAGGATTAATGTTGCATCTATATAATTTCCACCGTGCCCTTTGCCCACCTCCTACCATTTCTGTCCTTCCTGACCCCGAGCATCAACCTTGTCCTTCACACACCGTCTCTTTGAATCACAGTGTCCTTCCTTCTCCTTCTAGGTCGAAAGGAATTCAATGCGATATTACCCCTGCTGCGAGCCCTATCTTTTCTGACTCCCACCCTGTCCAGGATTCCCTAGGATTTAACAAAAGAAACCACACACCAGAGGCCACTATGCAACACCCAAACAAGAAAACTAAAAAGATTGCTCTCAATCTCGATACCACTGTTGATGTTGACACCCCTCAGGGCCACACCCGATGCTCCAATAGGTTGGCCAAGGAAAAGGAAAAAAAACCATTGATGACATAATGAAAAATGAGGAGCTCTCAGAGGATTTTGGGAACCAAAAGGGCATGGAAAATATTCTGGACCTGACTACTGAGGAAACAAATTATAAGTTGAACATACCCACTGAGGATGCAGGGGAAACCAAGGTGAGCAATACTACCTCTTGTGGCATGGTTGGGAAGTTCAAACATCAAATTGCTACGCTTGAGAAAACTGTGTCCTAGCTGAAGGAGGATATGGAGGGAACCAACAAGCGACTTTTGGATGTCATAAAATTTGCACTGAAATTCATGCACACCTCCACTACTACTCTCTATCTGCTCCATGAAAAGGAGTCTGCTGGTATGGTTGCGGAGGAAGAGAATCCCCGTGAACTCTTCAAATTCTTGTAGGAAGAGTGGGCAGACATTCTATTGTCCAAGTGCTTGTGGAAAGGGAATTGACTTTGGTTATGGTTTGGTCCATGGACATCGATGCTAGCCCGCTGGGCTGTTTTTGTTATTTTTTCTATAGCCTTCAGACCAAGTCTGTGATGGTGGTTTTTAGCCCTGCGTGACATCCTAAAAATAATATCTCCTTTAAGTTATTTTTTGGTAGTCTGCTAATTTTGGTTTTCTGGATATTTGGTGGTGGTGCTCTAGTTTTCTTATTTTGGTTTTTGATAGAGGTAGAATCTGTTATGCTTGGTTGATCTATGTTCTAGATCTAGTTAATTTGTTGTTTATCCATTTCTAGTGTGTTGTTTATTGTTCCACGGGCCAACACCTTCTTGCTGCTGCTTCTATAAAAAACATATAACAAAGTTTATAAAAAAGTAGACCATGCGGGCCACTATATCAACATCATGATATGGTTATAAAATCTACATATTTCCCAATACATAATCCTGCAATGAATTTTAATAGTTTCTGTTGCCTGTACTCATCCATTGTAATGTCCCCTAAATATTTAAATGAATTTAATTAGATTAATTGATTAAGTAGTCTCAGATTGAAATAATATCATAAGGACTACTTTAATTAATTAATCTAATAATAAATACAAAGCAATAAAATAATAAATAATAAGTTATGTCGGTCTATTGTAACCTTTCGGATATTTCTTAGAGCTCTTTATAAGACGATGGATGCCATTGTAGGGAATCATCATGGAGTTCTTTATTTCTTGCATATTTTCATTTCCAGTTGGAATTGATTTACTAGTGTGCCATTTCGGAGTTGTGAGACCCTCCCTAGTTTGGCGATTGCAGTTTCAGTGGGAGTGACTCCTCACCCTAATCTGCGTGTCTATCTGAATTTGAGAAGTCTCCTATTGAAGACAAATTTGATGTAATATGAGATATATTTTATAATAAAAAAATAAAAAAATTTCGTTCTTGGGGATTCCTTCCTATTGATGATGTATGGTCTTTGTGATGTTTTATTCCTTTATCAATGATTATATTGGCAAGGAATTGACTATATTATTGGTGATTGCTTATGTGGAAATAATTGTTGTTCGACTCACGATGATAAATGTATGGGCATTTGCAATTTATTATAACCACATTCAATCTATTGTCCTTTCTTTCCATAAAGATAATTAGACAAGAACTCTATAACCTTGAAACAATCATTTTCAGATTGAAGACAACTATAGTCATCCTTGACGGTTTAGCGATATATGCCTATATTCATACCATCGTGCTTGAAGTCAACATGATTTGACTTATAATTGTAAGTGTGCGGAGAGGCATGTCTGTACAGGGGTAGTACCATATGAGTGTTGTTTGTTGTATGTGTGACGACTAAGAGGGTAGACTTTAACGTATGAGTGTGAGGGCCACATTGTCATATAAGAATACAAGTTAGATAATGTACATGTGTGAAGAGGAGAATTTGTACGAGCAACATTGTTGTACACAAGGAGCTTTGGAGGAGTGTGAATTTTGCATAGATTTATTGTACGAATGCAAAGGTGTGGCAATGCGAGTACAATAGTTGTATGAAGAGCAATTGTGAGTCAAATTTGTATTTGGGACATTATAGTGGTATTAGAGGTGGTGATTCTACCATCCTAGCAAGAGAATCATAGCACCTAGTGATGAAATGGAAAATGCATATGCAGATATGAAAACCTTGTTGAGGTAGTTATCTAGAAGTTAGCAACTACTCAATGAGACCTTAGCTAGAGAACAACATCAGATGTAGGAGACGGTCAATCGCTTGACGAAAGCAAGGACAAAGGGAGCTAATGGGAGTTTACATTGGTAAAATATAAGGCCAACAATGTTGAATTTCCTTATGAGGACTGAGAAACATGAGAGTGAATCTCCCACATTTGTTGAGCGGCTAGATTAGTTCAAGCGAGATTGGCTCACTGGAGGGTTAAAGCCATACATAGACATGAGGCTTAGGCATCTATTCTCCAAGGATAGTGGAGATTACAACAATAATATGAGGCGAAACATTGGCAATAAGGGTAATGGACTACCTGAGGAAGTTAAATTTCAGTTGGATGCTTTATTGGAGGGATATTGTGCTTTGCCATCTTATCATGAAGGTGACGGAATTGAGAAGCCTCCCAATATGGATAGTCACATTTTGTATGAAGGATGTAATGAAGATTCTGATTTTGTCCTTCTTTGCAATAGGAGTTTCTACTTTAGGGGAGCTCCTTGAAGGTTCAAGTCATAAAGGAAGATGATATAGTTGAGCACACACTTGGTGAGAAACAACTAGTGCTATATCTTCTTATGTTGAGGGAGACAAGTGCTTGAGATTTGATCTTTCATGGAGAGTTTGTGAATGTATTTCTTCTAGATACCCTCATGGAAAAGGTCTTGTTGTGTAGAGCTCATGACATTGTTGGTTCATCTTTGCTTATGGGTACACTTGGAGGAGCTATTGATATACTTCTCATTTGCGATGCATTTTCAGAGTATTGAGTTCTTCCTTTGGTAGAACATGAGGCATGCATGACTGAGGTTTTCCAGGATGAGTGGCATCTTCTTGGGGAAATCAAGTTGCGGTTGTGTTTTGGGATTTCATATTTTCTCTTTAAGGTAGCAGCTAGTGGGATTAATAGTATGATCATTTGGGATTTTGATGAGTTGCTCAACAACTCTAGGCATGACAATGTTTATATCATAGTAGAGTAACATAAGCTTCTTGGAGATATGCATGACATTCAAGGATTCTTCCAGCCTACATCTATAAGCTTTGGGGAATTCGCACTCAAGGTCATGACGTGACATCGAAGTTTTAGTGGACATGACTACTTGTGGGTGCACTTGGTTTGGGATCCTGGAGCAAGTTCAACGACAAACAATTTGATATTGGATTGCTTGAGGGAAAACAATCTCTAGGCAGAGGGGGTTGTAATGTTCCCAAAAACTTTTAATGACTTAATTAGATTAATTGTTTAAGTGGTCCCAAATTTAAATAATAGCATAAGGACTACTTTAATTAATTAATTTTATTATAAAATAAAAGTAATAAAATAATAAATAATAAGTTATTTCGGCCTATTGTAACCTTCTAGATACTTCTTGGAGCCCTTTATAAGGTGATGGTTGGCATCATAGGGGATTATCATGAGGTTATCTATTTCTTGTGTATTTGCAATTCCAGTTGGAATTGAGTATTCTGGTGTGCTTCTTTGGAGGTGCAAGACCCTCCCTAGTCTGACAATTACAATTTCGGTGGGAGTCACTCTTCACCCTAATTTTCCTATCCATCCAAATTTGAGAAGTCTTCAGTTGAAGGCAAATTTGATACAATCTGAGATATATCTTATATATGAAAATACAAATATTCTTTTCTTGGCCATTCCTTCTTGTTGATGGTGTATGCTCTTTGTGATGTTTCATTCCTTTATCAACAATAATATTGGTAGAGGAATTGACTATATTATTGGTGATTGCTTATGTGGAAATAATTATTATTTTACCCATGACGATAAAGGTATTGGCATATGTGATTTATTTTAACCTCATTCAATCTATCGTCCTTGTTTTTCGTAAAGATAATCAGACCAGACCTCTATTACCTTGAAGCAACTGTTCTTAGATTGAAAATAATTATAGTTATCCTTGGTGGCTTGGCTATATACATCTATATCCATACCATCGTGCTTGAAGTCAACAAGATTTGATTGATATAATTATAAGTGCATAGAGAGACATGTCCATAAAGGAGTAGTATTGTATGGGTGTAGTCTGGCATATGTGTGAGGGCCAAGAGCATGTATTTTTCCGTACGGGTGTGAACGTTAGATATCATATGTGTATGAAGAGGAGAATCTACATGGGAAACACTTTCACGCACAAGGAGTTTTGGAGGAGTGTGAATTTGGCATAGACTTGTCATACATATAGAAATGAGGGGTCGTACTAGTTCAATAGCCATATGAAGAGAAATTCTGAGTCAAATTTATATTCGGGACATTATAGACATCTGAAATTGCAAACAATGAATCCAATTCTCGAATAAAAATTTGACTCAAAATTGCTTTTCATATGACTATTGTACCCACACAACCCCTCTGTAATTGTATGTCAAGTCTATGCTGAATTCACACTCCTTCAAAATACCCTGGGTACGTTAGTGTTTCCCGTATAGATTCACCTTTTCATACATGTATGATATCTAACCTTCACACTCGTGCAAAAATGTGGCCTTCACACTTGTATGACAAATTCTCCACTCTTGGCCCTCATATATACCAAAAACTACACCTGTATAATACTACCCCCGTACAGACATGTATCTCTGTATGCTTACAATTATATCGATCAAATCTTGTTGACTTCATGCATGAAGGTATGAATATAGATGTATATCATATAGCATCCAAGGATGAATGCATCTGCCTTCAATCTAAGAACAATTGCTTAAAGGTAATAGAGGTCCCACCCGATTATCTTTATGAAAAGAAAGGATGACAGATTGAACGTGGCTATAATAAATCACAAATGCTAATACCTTTATTGGCGCAAGTAGAAGAATAATGATTTCCACATAAGTAATCACCAATAATATAGTCAATTCCTCTGCCAATATTATTGTTGATAAAGGAATGAACATCACAAAGAACATACACCATCAACAAGAAGGAATCCCCAAGAACATAATATTTGTATTTTTAGATTATAAGATATATCTCAGATTACATCAAATTTATATTCAATCAAAGACTTCTAAAATTTGTATAGACAAACAAATTAGGGTAAGGAGTGACTCCCACCAAAACTACAATCAGCAGACTAGGGAGGGTCTTGCACCTCTTAAACAACACACTAGAAAACTTGATTCCGATTAGTATCACAAATACACAAGAAATAGATAACTCCATGATGATCCCCTACGATGCCAACCATTGCATTATAAAGAGCTGATCCAAGAAGTATCTAGAAGGTTACAATAGGACAACATAATTGATAATTTATCATTTTATTACTTTTATTTTTTAATTAAATTGATTAATTAAAGTAGTACTAGTCCTTATGATATTATTTAAATTTGGGGCCACTTAACCAATTAATCCAATTATGTCATTTAAATATTTTGGGGACATTACAGTCCTCCTAGTCTAGAGATTACTTGCCTTGAAACAATCCGATATCAAATTATTTATCGTTGAACCCACTCCTGGATCCCAAACCACGCACACACGCATGCAACCATGTCTGCTTAAACTTTGATGCTGCATTATGAACTTGAGCAGTGCTTCCTTGAACCTTCTGGATGTAGGCTGGAAGAACCCTCCAACACCATGCAGATTTCCAACAAGCTTTGAATTCTCTACTCTAATATAAACATCATCATCCCTGGAGTTGTGGAGTAACTTGTGAAATCCCACTGAAATAAGGTACCAAACATCTCAATGCTAAGATTAAAAATCATCATACCATTATACCCACCAAATGCTACCTTAGATAGAAAATATGAAATCTTGAAACAAAGATACAACATGCTTTCTCCAAAAAGATGCCAGTCATCTTGAAAAACCTTAGTCATGCATGCCTCATGCTCTACCAAAGGAGGAACTCCATACTTTGAAAACCCATCACAAAGGAGTAGTACATCAATGACTTCTCCAAGTGTACCCGCAAGTAAAGATGAATCAATAATGCATGAGCTCCACACAACAAGACCTCTGCCATGAGGGCATCTAGAATAAACACTTTCACAAAATCTCCATGAAAGATAAAATCTGAGATGCTTAGGTCTCCCTCAACATGAGAAGATATCGCATTAGTGACCGACCTACCAAGTGTGTGCTTAACTATCCAATCTTCTTTTATGACTTGAATCTTCAAGGGGCTCCCCCAAAGTGGAAACTCCTGATGCAAAGTAGGTGCAAGATTAGAATCTTCATTACATCCTTCATAAAAAAATTGAGTGCCTACATTGGGAGGCTTCTCAATACCATCACCTTCATGATAAGATGTCAAAGCACAAGAACTCTCCAATGAAGCATTCAACTAAAAATTATCTTCCTCACGTAGTCCATTGCCCTTATTGCCAATCTTTTATCTTAGATTATTGTTGTAGTCTCCGCTATCCTTTGAGGAGGGATTTCTCATCTTCATGTTTGTAACTGTTGAGAGACATGTATGGATTGAACCCTCCATGAAGCCAATCCTTCTTGAATTGATCTAGCCACTCAACAAATATGAGATATTTATTCTCATGTTTCTTGGTCCTCATAAGGAAAGTCAACATTGTCAGCCTTATATTGGATTGATGTGAACTCCCATTATCTCCCTTGATTCTTTCTTCCATCAAGCGATTGATTGTCTCCTTCATCTATTCTTGTTCTCTTGTTAGGGTCTGATTGAGTTGTCATTCACTTCTAGATAACTCGCTTAATAACTTTGTCATATCTGCATATGCATTTTGCATTCCATCATTGAGTGCCATGATTCTCCCGATAGGATAGCAAAATCACCAGCTTTAATGTCATTGTAATTTACTGAATACAAATTTGACTTAGAATTGCACTTCATATCACTTATATTGTTCCTGTACGATCGCTCCTTTGTATCTACACAACAAGTCTATGTCGAATTCACACTCCTCCAAAAATTTCTGCGTATGATAGTGTTTCCCATACAAATTATCCTCTTCATACAAGTATGACATCTAACCTTCACACCCGTATGACAATGTGGCCCTCACACCCATACATCAAAGTCTTCACTCTTGGCCCTCACATGTATGATAGAATACACTCATATGGACATGTCTCTCTATACATTACAATTATATCAATCAAATTGTATTGACTTCAAGCATGATGATATAATATAAATATATATCACCAAGTCACCATGGATAACTATAGCTTCCTTCAATCTAAGAACAATCGCTTCAAGGTAATAGAGGTCCCATTCAATTATCTTTACATAAAGCAAGAACAATAGATTGAATGTGGTTATAATAAATCAAAGACGCCAAAAAGCATACACCATGAAGAGGAAGGAATCACCAAGATCAAAATATTTGTATTTTTCATATTATAGACATATCTTAGATTACATCAAATTTATCTTCAATTGAAGACTTCTCAAATTTGTATAGATAGACAGATTAGGATGACAAGTGACTCCCACCGAAACTACAATGACTAGACTAGGGAGGGTCTTGCACCCCCAAAACAACACACAAAAAACTCAATTCCAACTAGAATTGCTAATACACAAGAAATATATAACTCCATGATGATCCCCTATGATTCCAACCATCACCTTATAAAGGGATCCAAGAAGTATCTGAAAGGTTACAATAGGCTGACATACCTTATTATTTATTATCTTATTACTAAATTAGTCCCGATGATTTTTTTTTAAAATTTGGGACCACTTAATCTATTAAAATCTAATTAAATCATTTAAATATTTTGGGGAAATTACATCCATATTAACAATTTAGTGACTCAACTAGGTATATGTCATTGTACTCCATTTGAAATGCTTCCATAATTTTTCAAGAAGTAATTATTATTTTTAATGTATATTAATGATAAAAAAATTGTTACATTTTTCTCAAAAATAGATTTAGTTTTTTCTTAGAAAGGCAACAACATTTAAATATTTAAAAATGACTGCGGGGTCATGCCTAATAGCCATGCTTAATGATGGATCTCTTATTGTTTCAAGACTAGTGTTTAGTTATTTACATAAATACTTAATATGCCAATAGAGTAGATAAGGATAAAAAGATTGATATGAAGTATTGGTTATCATATATTAATAAAGTGATTGGGTGTGAATATCTTAGACATCAATGATGGATCTTTTAGTATTTCAACACTAATGTTTAGCTATTTACATAAATACTCTATGCCATGGAGTAGATAGGGATAAAAAGATTGATACGAAGTATTGGTTACCATATGTTCATACAGTGTTTGGGTGTGAATATTTGACATGAAACATGTGAACTATTATCATGCTTGTTAGATTGGTCCACAATATTACAATTTAAAATCCCATATTAATTGCAATTAATTATGACCCATTACATTTGGTATGCCCTTTTCCAAGTATTTTCTAAAGTGTACTTTTGAATTAAAGTACCATGAGGTTGCAATTGGATTTTATGATGATAGTACATACTATTTTACAACCAATGTTTTAATGTTTACATATTTACTTTAGGCAATTAACCTTTTTTTTTATCAAGGGTAAATAGGTTTTGATGAGCTCCTAAAGTTTGGTTACATCATTTTAATAAAATTTGACCAATAATCAAACATAAATAACATATACCAAGTTTTGAAAGGGCTCAGAACTTTGTACATATCAACCATTCTACACAATGCTATGTCCTTTCCTTCTTTCCACAACTATTGAAGACACCATTTTCAAGTTCCTTTGACTGAGGAGAGATGAGGGACTCTATTATGATTTTAACTAGAGTCTCCACACGCAAAGAGGAAGAACATTTACTCGAAGAAGTTATATGTTTATTAAATCCACAAAATGGGTAGGAGCATGAATCCTCACACATGAGATGGGGCCCAATTACTGCTCATGTTCAAATAAATCATTCCTTGCTTGCTGAGTCAACCCCCAAATTAATAATTGAAAAAATAAAAAATAACGATTAAAAACCTACTAAAATATTTCACATGTACCAATAGTCGTCCACTTGTACCCCTGGTAATTAAAATTTTAATGTTTAGTTGGAGTTGTGTAACTTTATTGGTACCCATAACACACATTTTCTGAGGTATTTGTCCATAAGTATTCATCAATTAAAATTTTAGAGGAATATGGGTTGGATTAGTTGTGCAATTTTTTGAGGTAGTTATAGTGCATTATTATTGGGGCATCTATAAGTATGTATTGGACATCACTTCTAAATTATCACCTTTTGGCCTTTGTGCACATAGTGAATCATCTTGCATTATCATAACTACCCAAAAGCTCTTAATTCACATATGAAGACATAAAAAAATTCATTAAATCTGATGTATGAATTAAGAGCTCAGGGTGTGTGAAGTTAGCTATAACAATTATTGGCACCCTTAGTTTGCAACCAAGGCATCACAATTTGATGCAAGAGAGGCTAATTTATTTGGAGAATATGTGACACGAGATGACAAAGCTCTTTGGTTTGTACCAACCCTAGGGGCAGTCATTGTAGGAGAATGACAAACCGATATTGAGCAAGTAGGGCAAAGATCCTCATTCTATGGAAGGGCAGGGATATTAGAACTATCCACAATCAAATGGTTAGGGAGTTCATTCCTCTAACAAGTAGTTGAACTTGTAGTCCTAAGCCAAGGGTGGGGACACTTTGAAGCAAAATTTCCAATAGTGAAGCATCGTCTAAATTGAAACAATAAGCACCCATAATCAATCAACTTGTAGACATTGAAAAATGGTTCACACCTCTCGTCCCCTTTTTTAACATGTCTTCTATTCATTGATATTGTGTCATTCTTTCATGACATCAATCACTTAAATTTCTCTCATTTTGGATCATAACCCTAATCACGTTGGCCAATTTGTTCATGTTCAAAATCATTTTCAAAACCTTTCAAATCATTTCAAATCCTTATCAATGTCTTCAAAATCGATTCAAAATCAATTCAAACCGATCAAAATAATTTGAACACCTTTTCAATGTCATCAAAATCGGTTCAAATCATTTTCATCATTATCAAACCCTTTTCAAAACCTTATTAAAACTTTAAAAGTCAGTTCAATTCCTCATCAAAATCACCAAAATCAATTCAATGTCTCATCAAGATCATCAATTAAATCAAATTCGCTAATTTTCCCTTTTTAGGGGTAAATAACCCTTAATTATACCTAAGGCATTTTATATTTGAAATGGACAACGTATATGGGCCCTTTCACGACCATAGAAATCATTGTGGCTGACTACACATCTGTGACTCATTTTCTTTTACCTTTTCACGAGCCATGTCAGAAAACTTTCCACGGATCTCCAAAAATAGACACCCCTGCACTATGCAATTAGATCAGAATAAATTGCAGTCACACAGGGCCAAGATGCAATTAATGTAGCATTTGCTTTGTTACCAATTATCTAAATATCTATTTTTAAAAATATACAAACATAAGATATATATATTTAATAATAAATTGTTTTTAATCGTAGAATTCTATTTTAAAAACAATATTACAAGTTATTATATTTATTACATTGTCATCATACATATAATTTTAATATTATTATATATTTAATTTAATCTAATATATTAAGTTATGATATTATTCTAAATCAATCCATATCTTTAGATGTTTGAGAGGACCTGCAAGAAGCTCAACCAGGAGATTAAAAAAGAACATCAAGTCAAAAAAGGACTAGAACTTCATGCTGTAGCAAATCTAGGAGCGGAAAAATATTGTGTGGATGGAGGGTTCTATGGGCTGGACCGCCTGGGTTGACACCCACAATGATATCTTGCACTAGTTTTCTTTTGATCTACTATCACTAAATTTGAACTTTCTTAACTTGTACATTCCGATGTAATATCTTTTTGTGAGCTCGAGCCTCTTCTTTTGAACTCTCTAATGTAACTGAAGTGGTGCTATCATGTTTTTTGATCTCCTTATATCTAATATATAAAAAAAATCAATCCATATTTTAATTTAGATGGATTAATTAGAGAGGTGTTAATCATATAACAATGATACAATTATACTACATTTTTTTTAATATAAAATTGATACATAATTGAATAACAAATATATAAATATTACATAATATATATAATATAATAAAAAAAGTAATATTGTATGATGAATATGTATACATATTAATTTTGCATCTCAATTATTTTTCATACATATTTGAGGTTTGTCTCATCTTAAGATATATAGAGTGATAGATAGAGATGTAGAGGAGAGGTGGGGGAGGAGAGATAAATGATGGAGGTAGAGAGCAGGAGAGAGAGAGAAAGAGATTATAAGAAGATAAAAGGAGAGAAAGGTATAAGTTGAGAGATAGATAAGCCACAAATTATTCAATCACAATGGACAACATAGATTCGATCATAATTGACAAGTCGTCACCCGAGTGTCCATTCAGTAGTGTTGGACTTGGGGGTAAACTTAACCATATTTTTTCTTTCACCCACTTATGAAAATGAGAGTGTCGTGGGTTGGATCTGGGCATCCGTCGTAGGGGGCAGAGAAAGGAATGAATTATAAGAGTAAATACTTTGGCGTCACTAATTTCTTAGGGGTCACCACTTGACCTCCCTTCTCTCTACACTTGATTTGCCACGATTAACCAGACTTCTCTCATTCTCATTATTCTAAGAGTCTCATGAACTCATTGGAGCATCTCTATCTTAATTTAACCCTTAACAATACTAGTAACAATGATCTAATAAATAATAAAAATTAATTTAGTGGTATATTTTACTACTTTTACTAAAAAAAACAAAAAACAATGATCTATTAAAAAACAATTATAGAAACCCACAACATTGAATTAGATTGTTGCTATTTAGTTTAGCTCTTGACTAGGGGAGAGGACCCCATAGTTGAACATGTACCGATGGTTGTGAGGGTACTTGTCATACTTTTATCTATCAATTGAACATATTTTATTTATTGATTGAATATAAAATTATTAATAATTATTTTAAAAAGTACTAATTATAAAGTACCCTGACATATGTCATTAATATACCAAAATCTGTACAGCTACTCATCATCACAATAAAAAATACGAATAATAATAGTCAAAATATGATTCTAGAATGCATGTATGTCAGTCTTATTTATTGCTGATAAAGACTCACATTAAAATATCATGTACTTGTCCTTTCATTTGATGGTTTGATATTATACAATATTGTAATTCTTTTGTTTAAAGAGTTAGATATTATTTAACTTAATATACAGGCAAGTGCACAACTTGTAGTCTAAATTCTCACAACTATCAAAATTTCCTCTTAATATACAGGCAAGTGTACAACTTGTAGTCTAAATTCTCACAACTATCAAATTTTCCTCTTCCAAGTAATGTGCACTTAATGCTCATTTTCAATATTATATCAAGATTACTTAAAAAATTATTATGGGCCTCGCAGGCAATTTGTGAAAGCCCTAATTTGGGCTACGAAGCTGCGATAATGAGGGAGAGTTTCAGAAAAAAGTGTGGACATTTGTCATGCATAAGCGATAGGGAGTTTTATTGAAGTGGATCTGGTAGATATGTTTGCAAAATGTGGACACACAGGCAACTCTGTTTCACAGAGCCCTGAGTAAAATTGTGTTCTTATGGATTCCCATGATCTCAGAATATGCACTGTGTAGATTTCTATTTTTTGAGAGAGATTTTAAAACTTGCAAGCATTTGCAATCGACAGTATAAAGCCAAGCTACAACCTTGGCCATGCCCTTTGTATTAATAAAATCCATTGAATGAGGGGGTTTCTATCAAATGTCATATTTTCTTCAGACTTATTAGAATGAATTTTTTTAAAATTTTAAAAACTTTCAGCAATGCAATCGGTTTGCTTAAAGCTAGACTCAATGTGCACTTAATGCTCATTTTCAAGATTTGAGCAACCAAATATTAAAATACCTGCAACAAAAAAGAAACTGTTAAGCTAATGCATAAATTATATTAACATACTTAAAATCTATAGATTTAATTATTAATTTAAACTTTCAAGATGTTTATACAGGCTATGCACTCGGTTAAGGTGGCTGCACTATCAAGGTGTAGTTTGGTCTTGTGGAAAATTTAGCCATGCAATCTATTTATGAGACATTAGAAAACCCCATCCACACCCTTACCTTTCACTTGCATATCCATCCATCCTTAGAGATTTTTAGTTTTGTTATAGTATTTGTATGTTGCCTCTCATTACAGAAAATGAAGGATGTACTTAAAATATAAAATTCCAAATGAACTTAAATCCAAAATAACATCCAACAAATGTTAAGCCAACAAACCAAGTTAACGCTGACTTGGTAATTGCATTCATACATTTCTTAAAAACTGTTGTCAAGTGATCATTGCAATAAACAGGGAACACAAAGTCACAAACGACTGCAACATTCAAAAGGATTTGAATAAATAATAAGAAAAGTGCCCTTATGAATCATTTAATTAATTACACATTTGTGTAATTCCACCTAAAATGAGTGTGTGGAATGCATTATATTGGTACACAATTTGCAAATATTTTTTGTTAGAGAGCATATTCTCCATATGTAAATTCATGTAGGGAGTTTTCAACAACACAACAATGGTTATGTTAGTTTCCTTTCCTGGAATGTGATGAAAACTCTTTTAATGTTGCCCATGTGCACAAAACAGTGGCAGAAATTTTGTCACCATGATGTTGCTAGGAATGGTTACAATCAACACTCATTTGCTCATGTATTACATATCTCTTAGCCCACATTGTTGTTCATTATATAAGAACATAATGTTGGGCCTAAGAGAATACTATACTCCATCCTCAACTGATTCTCTTTTTCTTTTTGGGTACAATGGTAAACACTTAAATATAAAAATAAGAATATATGTAAATATAAATTACTATTACATTGAAAAGCTTCCATATAAACCATCATTTTGTGATGACATGTAACTGATTGAATGTTTGATAATGAGTTGAAGATAATGCAAGGCATTAAATTAGTTAATGGTTTGTATTGTCATTGATGTCAACTTGATATCATCTGTATGGTCATGTACATAATGCCAAAGACTTCATAGAATCAATGGAACAAATATTATGCTTTTAGCAATGCATAAAAGTCAACTATTCACTAAGTGACAGACAACACTGACGGAGTGCACACCATCGGTAAAGGCAAAGAAAAAGTCACAGTGATACCCGATGAGCAGAAGACAGTGTTTCCTGACGAAGAAAAATCATAGTGATACCCGACGAGTAAAATCACAGGATGCCCGACGGACGGAGATCCCGAAGTTGACTGGAGTCACACCGACAAAACTGGCAGTTATCACCGATGACTAACTATAGAATTGACCAATAGAACAAAGAGTTCAGAAAATGACAAAATATCTAGCTGAAAGAGCTTAAGGATAGACTTAACTGGTTGTTTTATTTGTTTTATTTGACCAGAGTTAAGTAATTGATTTAAAGAAGATTTGTACAGTTGGCAAGAAGATAACTATGAGATAAATAAGGAGTTAAAACTTTAAATTGAATTGGCTGGATTGATTTTCACGCCAAGAATCAAGAATCAAGAATCAAGAATTAAGGAATATCATGTCTATATAAGAGAAATCATAATTCATTTTTGTAATCAATCACATACACGGGAAGGAGAGTGAATAGAAAGAGGATGCTGAAGAGAAACTGATGAAGGATAACTTCATACAGTCCTGATCAATCAAGCTGAAGGAGAGCTAGAGAATTCTGCAGACACCGATGAATAGTGAAGCATAACATCACAGAGCAGAAAGTGTGGAGCACAAATAATTGAATTGATACATTGATCAGAGAGGTAATGTACTTAAATAGATCTGAAAATCTGCAATTCAAGTTGCATTAGAAATCGGTCATAATGTTTTAGTTTAACCATTGAAGCATCAAGTCTCTTAACAGAGCAGGAGTTAACCATCTTGTATAATTGAGGTATATCCTAACAGATTACCAAAATTTTTATCATGAAGATAGCATTGAGTGCTTGATACCGACACACAGTCTAAGAAGGCTGATGCAGTTAGGTAGCACCAGATATGCCAGATACCTACTATGCCCATAGAGGTTGATCAATATTGGTAGCATATACATGCCATATATCAAGTGATAGACTCATATTAAAATCCTCTAACAAGTTCACACTTAACAGTGTGTTTGTAACCTTTAACAGGGTTGGCTCCTAACAGGGCTCACTTCAGAAGAGTGAAAATTTGGGGTACCGGTCCCAGTGGTTTTTCCCTTAACAGGGTTTCCACATTAAAATCCATGTGTTATGTGTGTATGGTTATTACTTTACTGTTTTATATTTCACATATGCATTTCTGGATTGATTGGTATACTCTGCATATTTACTGAGTATCGGAAAATAGTTTTACTGCTTGTCGGTTATCAAGGAGAATAAGGACAATCAAGGTAAACCGACAGACAATTTAATTATTATTAGTATTTCATGGCATGCATCTTGTAGGGACTTAATAATCTGAGGTGTATTGATTGGTGGTTAAAGTTTAAAGGATAATTTTTGAGGCCACTAATTCACCCCCCCTCTTAGTTATTACTAACAATTGGTATCAGAGCATGTGTGCTTAGAAGGAAGGTTTCAAGACCTAAGTAAAGATCACAAGATGAACAGACGAGATGTGCCCAAGTTGAACAAAGACAACTTTGCTT
>MU223057.1:1673101-1690709 GCA_018584345.1 Thuja plicata | reverse complement strand
TATATATAGAACCAGAAAGATATTCTATATATATAAATACTCGTAGAAATGATATAAATTCATATTGAGTTAGCCTATCAAGCATGTCAGCTTGAACAACAATATTGAAATGTTCATTAAAGCTTAGCACACAAGCATTAGACTAAAAAATAGGTTGCATAGTAAGATCTTCTTTCCATGTTACCACCTGACCCATAAATAGTTCATACATAAGGTAAGTTCAATACAAGACATAATTATCGAAAGATAGACAACTTTGAGGTACTAAAGATGTATTCCAGTGCCGATGGGAACACCACAACCAAGACCATGTCTTGAAACCATTAAATTCAAAACCAACTAGAAGAACATGAATAATTGCATCTATGACATGCCAAAGATTTGTAACATACTTTATGAATATTTGGATAGCACGAATACTTGGAGAATATTTTGGACACATCAACCAATATCAAAAGATTGATCTTCATAGTTCTGCACTAATTGTCTTCAATTGATGTTACCAAAAAGTACTCCCATAATTGAAGCAAGGATTAACTCCACACAACTCATTAGTAAAGCACATTGAATAGTACAGATCAATATTATACATCACCATCCGGAGTACACTATTCACCATCCAGAGCACAACATTCTAGACCACAATTTTTGTCGTCAATGACAAAAATCCCATACCATTCAACAATCTCTCCCTTTGGCAGTGACGAAAAAAAAAAGTAAAAACACAAAAGTCCAAAAATCCAAAAATAAACCCTTAGACTAGAAATCCTTTTTATTCATCATTTTCTACCCCTTTTTGCCAATAATGGAAAAATAACACTTTTCACAAGAAAAATTTCTTGTACCTTTCTTTCACAATGGGAAGAATCTTCTTCCAATCCTGCACTATATAACTCATTCTAGCACACATATTGTCCTGTAAAACCAACAAGTCAACAGAAGATGACAGAGAAATATCATCCGGAGATGAGAACTCTAGTAAACATTTTCCTTCACCAACCAGAAAGTTATAATCACATCTTCTCTCTGTCTCTGAATAGACAATAGTTCAGACTGGAAAGCACCAAACCATAGCATATATCCATTTGCAATGAAAAGAGACAAACTTTGCATGCATTTTCTTTATCTTCCATATATTCCAAGTACATGTATACTTGCTTTCCGACAAGGATGTTGGAAAACCACACAACATTATTTCTTTATGGTAATAAATCCATAAAGTAGAATACCAAACACATAAGTAGAGACCCAAAGTAGAAAGAGTAATTCTCAACCACAGACATTTTGATCTTCTCAATTAAATCCTTCATTAACAAACTACACAGATCTAACTATAAATTCTCCTTCACAATTGTGTGTGTAAGATTTACAACAATAGCTAAAGTAGAACCTTCATGATTTCAAAAGTAAATTCTATAAGTGGTACCATATGCAACATACCTAACAACAGAATTGGCAATAGCGTTAATCAATAAGGCTCAGGGATATTTATCAATTCTAGTAAGTTCCTCAACATCTCTATATTTTATCTTTTTCTTCCCAGGGAGGTCACCAATGCTGCACAAACCTGTAATAGCCTCAATGGCTTCCTTCATGATTGGATAGGGTTTTTATAAACTGATACTACCATCCTAACTCGACTCAACAAAAATAGGATAGATTCTTTGTCGGTAAACTAGGGGAATTCTCCCCACAAATCCACGCCCAGGTTCTGATATTTTGTAATTCATCATCACTCAACCCTCACTCCATTACCTTTATTTTTTTTATGATCATATTCATCCAATTCGACTCCTTTAAGATTCTTCAGAATACTATCAGTGGATTCTTTTACAATCAGCTTGGATTCCATAATCTCTCTTGAATTTTCTTCCTCAACTCTTTTTGGATGTGCAACACTTTGTTTCCCTTCTTCACAAGATGTAAAAATGATTTGAAAACTCCGTTAATTTTTATCCTTAATTACTCAAGATTATTTCCCACCAAAAAGTGTGTCGACGATGTAACAAATGTAATTCAAATTTCAATCAATCAAATCAAACTTAATTACTCCATAAACACATCATACCTTATTTCAGAGACGGGGAATTGACAAAATATGCTTTTTAATACTCCCCTTAATCCAAGGCAGTTGGCTTAGTTACTAGATGAACTCTACGAACTCGTATTGGGATCTGATACCATAGACAAATTTCCTTCACTTTTTTCCTTCTTCCATACAATAACTATCTTCTTCTTAGACCCTTTAGATTCTGTAATTTTCTTTTCACATTTAGATCATACCAGAGTGGCTACATAGCTGCATGTGTTGGCATGATGTCCAGTCTTACTACATTTGAAATATCTGATATTCCTTTATCCTGAATCAGCTGACTAAATTCTAGATCTGCACTGATTAACTTTGTGACCATACGTGTGACATAAATAGCAGTGCCCATGAAAAAGATTATTCATTCCATTTTTCCTAGCCGGATTAGACAGTTGACTTCTGCAATGATTTGCCTTGTGACCAAACTTGTGTCATTTAAAGCATTGAATATTTTGTTCTATCTTGCTCCTACACTCTATAGCCTTATGTCTAAACTTTTTCCATTGAAAACAGTAACCATTAAATGATAAGTACCTTTGAGCATTTGGTTTCCTGACCAGAGACCTCTTCATTGGTGCTTCAATGTTCCAGACCTTACTAGTGACTTCAAATTTCATTTCAGCTTCAACTACATTGTATTTACCCTTGATTTTCCTATTCAAGCTCTCACTAGAGAACCCAAGCCCTTCTTTATCCATGTGACTATTTTGTTATTCTAGAATTATGCTACTCACATACTTTTGCTTCTAGTTTTAGCTTCTTCTGTTTTTTGTTTAACTTCACATTTTCTTCCACTTTATGTTTAATGATGTCTTTCAGACTTTTTTCAACCTTCTTGCAGTACTCCAACTATAGTTTCAGATTTGCAACACTTTCTTTTGATTCCTTCAACTCATGGTTGACTTCTTTGTGTCTTACTTTGAATTTCTGGATTTTCTCTCTTAGCTTACTGATAAAGATATTCACGTCCTTGAGATTTTCCTTCATTTATTCATTTTTCAGATTTTGTGCATTCTATATCATCCAACATTGTCTTCAGTTCTTCATCAGAATAATATTCTCCAACCATCTATTCAACCTGTCAAGATCTCCCTTATGTAGTAAAGCTTTATCTACAAGGGACCAAGCTCTGATACCAATTGTTGAACAACCTTGGATAACTAAGAGGGGGGTGAATTAGTTATCCCAAAAATATTTTAAACTTAATTTATTTGGTACCAATATTAATTAAATAATCAACACAGAAATGAACATGAAAGCATATAAGAAACACCGTACACAATGAACATCAGATTTACGTAGAAAACCCAAGATGGAAAAACCATAGAGAAACTAATTCTCGTGAATAAGAACACTGGTTAAGGTGACATCAGTTAAGGTGATTTTTATGATGAAGGCTCACTGCCAAAATGTTCACTCCAAGTAAGGTCACTATTGGTAGGTTCACTGTCAGTCAGGCTAATTGCTCTTAATACAAAAACTAGCTATCACAACCAATACAAAAATAGTCTTACAAATTTTTTTTTTGAAATGATGGAGCTAGATATGTGCATGCATGAATTCAGTTTTGGTTAATAGCATAGTAACTATCTGTAGAAGATCCAGCTAGGAATCAACTGCAAAATTCTTTTGCAACTTCTTTGCACACACTCTGTATTACTTCCTATCATATCTCCTTCTCCCGACTACCTTTTCCCTTTTTCACATGAACCCTATACTCACCTTCGCATAACTTTGCAATTCATATCTCCTTCATCACACCACACACACACACACACACACACACACACACACACAGAGTCAGCCTATCAAACATGTTGGCTTGAACAACAATATTGAAATACTCATTAAAGGTTAGCATGCTAGTATCAAACCAAAAAATAGGCCGCACATTAAGATCTTCTTTCCATATTACCATGGGACCCATAGACAGGTCATACATAAGATAAGTTTGATACAAGACATAATTACTGAAAGATAGAGAACTTTGAAGTACACAAGATGTATTTCGGCGTCAACGGGAATGCCACAACCAAGACCATTTCGTATATCATTAAATTTAGAACCAACTGGAAGAACATGAATAACTATATCTATGAGATACCAGAGATCTATAACATACTGTATGAATATCCAGATAGCAAGAATACCTAGAAAAGGCTTTGGACACAACAACCAATATCAAAAGATTGATCTTCATAATTCTACACTAATTCTCTTCAACTATTGTTACCAAAAAGTACTACCATAACCAGAGCAAGGATCAACTTCACACAACCCATCAACAAAGCACATTGAATAGTATAGATGAATATTGTACATCACCATACCACAGTGTTCGCCATCTAGAGCACACCATTCTGGACCACAAGTTTTGTCATCAATAACAACAATGTCATACCATTTCAATAATTAGGGGCATACACATATTTTTTAGTTTATGCTTTTATCAATAATCATCAATATTTGCACACATTGAACACACTTGATCATGATTACACATACATGTGACATTGCACAAAATACATCTTACATTCATAATCATCATTGTTTGTATACATTTGACCACCAATATAGCCAATAATGCTCATATATCATATTTTCTATGTCCTCACTTAAAAATTACACCATATATCATCATTACAACTAATAATGCCCATATAATTTTGGCCATGTCCTCATGTACAAGTACATCAATGCATCCTCCTATCAAGCTATCCCAAGTACACAACAAATACATGTGCCCCTAGTATGCTTCCTTTGTAACAGAGATCAAACCACTTATGGTGTAATACATGTGCAAGAATTTGAGTCCACTTACGGTGGAATGTTCATACTTAGTTGAAATTGTGATACCATGCTCAACAAAATAGGGTCTCTCTTAGAATGAATGGGATCTCATTTTGCTTCAAGCACCCGAGCCAAAAATTGAAATGAGTTCTCATTTGCTAATAGGATATTGGGCCTAAAATTTAGAAATAGGTTCCCCTTTAGAACAAAATAGAATCTTGTTTACTTCCCATTAATATTAAAAAAGGCAAACAAGATATCGTTTCACAAAATTTAAATCCCCATTTTTGCGTTGGTTTTTATTTGGAAAGAGGTTTGGGGATCTGAACCATAGCTTTACACCTTGTTTGACTTGCAACTTGAAGGCCATGTTAGTGTCCATACAAAACAAGGACTTAAGACAAGATGTAATCTGCAAAAAAATGACAAAAGTAAATCCCATTATATATGAGCTTATGTTGTTTTCAAAATAATTTCTAATGAAACAGGTCCATAAACTTGAAATAATAGGTTTTCTAATTATTTCAATTACTTTTTAATTTTTATGTTTTTTGAGAAGAAAAAATATGACAACAAACTACAGACAATTTTTCACTTTGATTTTTTGTTTAAAAATGATAAGTTTAGGTCAACTTATACTTGTTGTAAACGATACAAATCCAAACTAGTCCATTCCTTGGTGCAAGTCCCTTCTACAATTTAGCAATCCTAGATCCAATGTCATCATATGCTCCATTCCCATAATAACCCACTCCAATGAGTTCCATTAAAAGTCTATTCCTATCATGCCAAAGTATAGAATTCTTCCATGAGTCCACCGTACATATCCAAACCCATACCCCATGTCAAGAGGATAATCCAGAATACTTGGGTTGCTTTTTAATTTTTTTCTTGAAATTTTAGTACTACTTCATTGAAATTTCAAAATTTCACCAAATAGATTTTTTTCTTTCCAAGAAACAACTAGTAACTTACAAACAACATTCAATTTAATGCAAATTTTGTTCTTAAATATTTTTGAAATTATGTTAATAACCTATTCAAATTTTTATGTCAAGCTGCCTAACCCTATTTTTCTAAATTTTCATTGCCACTTCAAGGCCTCACTTGGACCCTCATTATCCTACACTGACCTATGAATTTCAAGTATCTTCAACATTTATTGGTGTAAATCACTTATATTGGGCAGATATTACCCTTAACAATCCAATGAGAAAACTGTTGTCACAAAAGTTTGCACCCATGCTTAGGGTATAACCCCCAAACAACCTTGTGAAACATTGAGACAACCTCCAAGTGTGGGACTTGCGCTTTGAGGCTGAATCTCCGAAGAAGGTCGGCTTCCTTTACAATCAGGGTGCACCTAAACTAAGATTTTGAGGGAAAAAGGAAGAAGGATTGCATGAAATAAAGGGGGGTGATGCACCAAATTGAAACTTTGGATCTCTCTATCTATGACTGCACATAACATTAATAAGGCCTCCCAAACTACACAGATCTTAACTTTAATCTACCCTCCAAGGACTCATATGCAGGTCAGAACAAATGAAATATTGCAAGGGAAGACATCCAAAATACAACATTCATGAGCAGGTTAAACACGACACACAAACTTGAAAGACAAAAAAGAAACATTCAACACAAGGCAAACATGCACAAGATAAATGGTAAGAAAAGGTAAAAACTGAGAATTCTATTGATGTAAGGAAAATGGAAAGCAATTATGATGAAAACATGAAAAAAAAAATCATAATTGCATGAAGTTAAAGAATACATTCTAGCTAATTCCAAATCTATTAATCTTCAGTAAAATATCTATAAGACATCAACGAAGAAGGTAAACTTTTGAGTCATTTCTATGACAACTCAAACTATGAAAAGAATGTTCCAAACCCAAGAGGATTATGAGGTGGAGTTGTAGAATGATCCAAATGAAAAGGTATGCAAACCATAAAATTGTTGAGATCATTGACTTGTTTTTAAGAAAAATAAGCATGATGAAGTTGAGTATATTGAACTTTTCAAATTAGCTTATAATGAAGAATATTTTATCACTTCAATGATGATAGTTCAAATGTTGGAAAATAATTTCCAATGTCAAATGTATATTAATTTACCCCAAAACAAAATCTATGGAGAAAAGTGTTCTTGATAGCTTTAAACTATTTGGTTTAGAAAATGATTTGTTTAAGGAAACAACCATTCATGAGGAACACAATGAGCATACATTTCTAGATCAAAGCCATCAAATGATAAGAGCATGGTCTTTAGGTGTTAACACCACAATACGTTGAGGAGCAAGCTTATGATGAATCTCTTTATGAACATAAGCATAACTAGAGCATGACCTTTAGGTGTTAACACCACAATACGTTGAGGAGCAAGATTATGATGAATCTCTTTATGAACATAAGCGTGACTGGATCGCTTGGTTGCTTGGTATTCATATGATTGTTCTCTTTCTGAACTTAAGCATGATTGAATCATTTCATTGATTGGTATTCATGTAGGTGATCTCCAACAAAACATGTTGGAGGATCATGATAACCAATGGTATGTTCAAATTTTCAAAATTGATATTGTTGTTTTAACACGAATCAATCACCACATATTTATGATAACACGCATTCAAATAAGTTGGCAAGTGTTTTCTAGTATGGGTGGGAAAATTTTCAACTAATGATTGAAAGGGAAGAAATTTCAGATTTTTCTTATGCCATTTCAACATACTTCCTCCCTATTCTTGTTTTAAATTGTGAGTTATTGTTTTGTCTAGGAATCATGATCAGATTGACATCAAAGAATCAAGAGAAAGTGTTGCTACCCACATTGATCACATTTGGGAGGTAGCGCAAGAGAAACAATTCAGAAAATTGCCAACAATATTAATTTTGAGATGAAAAACTTGTTATGGTGATAAGTTTTTGATTAAGGTAACAACAGGTTTTGAAGGGACCCTGAAACCTTGTATAAGAAGGTCACAAAGGATATTCAATAAAACCCTCTAAACGAAACGGGTCAAGACCACAGTGAGGGTTTTACAACAGGCTCCCACAACCTTGGAGAAACAATGCATGAAACAACCTTCATGCAAACCCACGCTAAAGACAAATCCAAGTCTAGGATTTACCTTTAACACCCTTCTGATGGGATCGAAGAGTCATATCAAAGGAAGAGGACATCTTGAGTTTTTTTCCTTTTACTGTAATCCATCCCTCTTCAACTCTAGCCGCCTCATCCTACCAACGCGGAGGAACATCAACCAAGCCAGAACGAACAAAGCTACCAGCAGGGTCGCCAAAATGCAGGTTCAAATTATTGATTTTGAGATTTAAAAAAAAAATTAATGGTGACTTATAAGTTATGCTTATCCTTCCACCTTCAAATAAAATTATTGATTTTGAGATAAACTTTTCATGGTGATTTGATGAGTTATGCTTATCCTTTCACCTTCAAGTTATATGACAATGCAAAGGTTTGGGACTAAGATGTGCTTGTTGGATTGCTTCACACAATAATGTTGAATTATAGATTTGCAAGTTTCAGTTGTACTAGTGGAGCAAATAGTTTGTTGTGGAGCATTCGTAAGATTCATTTGGGATCATAATATTGTACATGTCGAAATTGCTTGTGAATTAAGCAATCTTTAAGAAGGGAAGACTATAATGTGGTAATTCATTGGGCAGTCGACAATTGTCCCTTTTAAAATAATTAATTCACTTAGGCTTAGGCTAATTTCAAGCTTTGATAGGGAATAAATTAATTTAAAAAATAAGATATCCAATAAAATAAAACTCTAGAAAACTTTATTTCAATTAATTTGATAAGATGGTCTAAATGATTTGTAAGAAATATATTATGAGTAGGAAATTGAAAGAACCTTGAGAAAAGTTCTACTGGGAGATTGTAAAAGAAGACATAAAGCTCATTTGCACATGCTGGATTTTATTCTCTATTATGAAAATTTGAAGCTTTTTGTGCTAAGTAAACTCTAAGATGAAAACCCTTGGGTTCTTTCTTGGTTGATTACACAAAAACCGTTTTCAGCCAACCTTGGTTGAATAGCTCAAGATTGAGAGGTGCATCTATTGGATTGGATTTTGAAGTTTGAGTTTGAGAAAGAAAGTATTTTATTTAATTGGAGGATTGAAGGAGCTTTACAAATACAGTTAGGGAAATAAAATATTTGGGTTCTTTCTTGATTGATTATACAGAAACCCTTATCAGCCAACATTAGTTGAATACCTCAAGATTCAGAGGTGCATCTATTGAATTGGAATTTAAAGTTTGGGTTTGAGAAAGAATCTTAAAGCCTTATCAGCCAACATTAGTTGAATAGCTCAAGATTCAGAGGTGCATCTATTGAATTGGATTTCACAGTTTGGGTTTGAATAGCTCAAGATTCAGAGGTGCATCTATTGAATTGGAATTTAAAGTTTAGGTTTGAGAAAGAATCTTAAAGCCTTATCAGCCAACATTAGTTGAATAGCTCAAGATTCAGAGGTGCATCTATTGAATTGGATTTCACAGTTTGGGTTTGAGAAAGAATCTTATTTAATTGTAGGATTGAAGGAGCTTTTCAAATACAGTTGGGCTATATATATATACACACCACTTCTAGATGTGAGGCTTATCATTTGTTGAGCATGAGATTCATGCAATGTTGGGCAATATAGGTAAAGGGATATTGGCGACTTGGAATTGCATTGCTGGCTACCATAACCTGAACTGATTGAAGGAGTCAACCTGGTATTGTGCTTATTGAATCTATGCTAGGAATTCACTCTTAGTTTGGTGGATGTCCATGTTGAGGCTGATTTGTGGAGTAATGGGGAGCATATTGCTGGCCGATTATTATCATGTAGGTGGCATGAGGGCATCATAATATTGAAAGCTGAATTTAGGGAGACGTGGGGCCTCAGTAAACCACTTCTATTGTTGGTACAAGTCCTTGGTTTGCTACAAGCGACCTGTAATGGAGTAATGCTGAGTTTAGAGGGACTTTAATACTTGGAATGTAGGCAGCAGGCTGTAACAACTCATTAAACATTGGTAAATATTCCACTTGTAGATGTGAGGTTTATAATTTGTTGAGCATGAGATTCGTGCAATGTTGGGCGATATAGGTAAAGGGATGTTGGCGACTTGGAATTGCATTGCTGGCAACCATAACCCTTGAGCAATTGTATTGTGTTTTTCTTTTCAACAAATATGAAAGACAAATGTTGATATGATGCCACAACACTTTTTAAAAATGACGAAATGAATGTATAGAGAAACGTTGTTCTAAAATCTTAGATAAACTCTCCCAAGTGACTGCAAATTAGAAAACTCATGGTAATCAATTGCATGGCAAATGTTTGACTAAGTGCCTGTGTTTTCAAGTTTGGTAAGGAATATCCAGGTAGGGGATCTCATAGGTACCTGTACTAACTGTCAAGCACTTAAACTCACCTTAGCATCTCATTTAAAAATATTGTGAACCATTGCTTATGGTCATGTGATGCTTCCACCGTAAAACAAGACTTTTGATACTGAACTACGCAAAGATTTACAAGTTTTCTCCGTTAAGTTACAACACACTGCCATGATATCAAGCTTGCTCATGCAAGTAGTTACTAAACCTATAATACTAAACAAAGTCAAAAAGAGGGTACAATGGACAAGCGTTATCCACAACCTGTCCAGCACAAGCCACATGCATGGCTTAAAGAAATGCTGCCATCCGTCCCCAGATGCTGCAGTTCTTGAGGTAGACAAAATGATCGACGCCCAAAATACAAAGTTGCTCATACATTTTCTTCACCAACAGTCTGAATGTCTTCAACATCTACCAAAAGATCGCCAAGAAGCTCACAAATTATCTGTTACCTCACGCACAGATTCAAGAACCTGCAGAGTAGAGCTGAGGCTGCTCAGAATATCCTCACTTTGAAAAAATTAAAATGTCAATTAGCTCAAATGATGCAGCAGAACACAGAAACCAAGAACCAGGTCGTGACCCTTAAAAGCTGGCTTTGGACTCAAAATCATTTCATGTCATTTCCCAGAACAGCCAACTCACTGGCTTGCTGTCACGCATATGGGGACAACCATACAATGGAAGTCAATGTGAACATCCGAGGCAGACCCACTGTTTGAATGACAACCAGAAGTTTCTATGTTGACTCTTCCAACTTTGCTATCTCTGTTTAAGTAAATAATTGAAAAGATGTATCTGTTTCTATCTAGGAAATATTCTCTCTTGGTAATATCATGGTAAAATGGGTTTACGCTATTTTTATCAGCTTTGTATATTGCTGTCTTTTCACACTCTAATCCTCATTCCTCTGGTTAAGGATTCCGACTTCTTCTCAAGACTCATTTTTATATGAATTCACTCCTTTTTATCTACTTTCTTTTTATCTACTTAATGAATATCTATGGGGAAAACACACACACACACACACACACACTTCATAATAACTCTTGACGATTTTCTACTGTGAATGTGCAAGTGGGCCTTGAAATGGTGCAGGAGAATCTGTCACCGCACACCAATGTCATAGCTGATATGAATATTTTTCTCACCTAGAGATTATAGTGTGGGTATTCGATTTTCATAAAAGGCTTGGAATTCAGCATGTTTTTTCATCAGACTCTTAAACAGTTCAGAGTGGATATATGGTAGATTAAACGATGTCTCCAAAGTCCAAACACTGTCATGACAATAATGATATTCATAAAATGATATTTCCTATCATCATGCAAATATTTACTTAATATGAACACAACTAGAAATCAACCACTCAATCTATGGTCATGACACAGTAAGAGAACACATTTTGTTCACCTACTACGGTCATGACACGGTAAGAGAAAACATTTTGCTCAGCTATTAGAACTCTATTCAGTATTTATATTAATTGTAGTGCCTGTAGGGTTACCATCAAATGAGGTTGAACCAGTCCCTACACCATATCTTTAATATGATGTGGGGTTATATTGTCCTCTAATTATTCAGTACATTTTTAAATGATAAGCTAGAGTATATTTTTAATTCACATTTCTTACTTGGCCATACATCCATATCATAGACGCCTTGTTCTGCCACTGAATGCTAATAGGATATAGTTACAGATGAATTAAGGCCAAATGGCATAAAAAATATTGATGTGGATGTGGACATTATACTAGTTTCCATTGGTCATCGACTCATTCATAGGATCCAACCTCTGCATCAACAAGAAAATTTGGCAATCAATGTTAGTATAATATATTATCTTCCCTGAAATCCATGACAACAAGCTAACTTGAAAAACAACATCCAACTCAATACTAAAACCAACCAGTAGCTTGCAATATTAAGACAGCATAATTAATGCCAATAGGCATTCTACAATGGCAGCAAGGGATGTAGTGTAATTGAGTGAACGTATTAATGTTAACACAAACTCTTACATAAAATTTGACAATCATTTGATTTTTAAAATAGTAATATTAATTATAAACATTATATCTCCAAAATAAATACCAAAAATACAAAGATATACCCTCATCAAAATTATAAGTTTTCGATAACTGTATAACTATAAAATAATAAAAAAAGATTTTTTTTTAAAAATTAATTCAGTTAAAAATCTATTATAATTTTTAATATTTTTAAATAATGATAACAAGTTTTAATTTTAAATATAAAAAATTAGATTAAAATTGTCAGATTTTAAAATTTTGAGTAAAAAATTGGAGATGTGATAAAACTTAAATATCTTTGTATGTAGCAACTATAAATTAAAATAAAATAAAATAATTTTAAGGTAAATAAAATAGTTTCAATTTATACCTATCAGCATTTCTTTAGATAGATGTATTTAAAATATCTAAACTGATCTGTTATTCCAGAAATGAAGCACAATAAACGCTTCAACCCTGGGATACTTGTGGTAGGAAAATCCTCCTCCTGAGAATTATCAAGATTCAAAATGAAAAAGATGCCACAGAAATAAGAACATCTAAAAGCAACTTAAAGTAACACTCGAAAACCTGCATATTTTACAACTAACAGCCTGAATATTTTAGAACTAAGACTTCCAGAGAGTAGTAGTTATTGAGATATTTCTTGATTAGCTGCATAAATGTTTTTGTCCACAGAATCGTGTGCAACAGTGAGAAGAATTTGTAATGGCGAGCCTTAACCATTTGATTTATCTAGGCCAATGCCCAACTTCTATTTGAAACCACTTAAGATTATGGAGCCAAAATGGTTCATATGGTGCTCATAGACTAGAAATGGGATAATATCAGTGTCTAACGTTATATATTGTAAATACTTCCCAGCAAATAGTGATTTATAGATCTAATATCAGATTAATATTGATTCTAAGTTTGTAACATTAGAGGCTAAAACTTTAGTTATTGATCTAATAACAAGCTTGTGCTAATTGTCCACGACTTATATCTAGTTTGAGTAAAACACTCCATTGGCCAGGTCCTTTTATTTCCCTGGAAGAAGTACATTATATTAAATAATAATGAGTTTGAAATCAGGCTGCAACAGAGTAAATGAAAAGCTAAATAACTGATTATTATTGGGATGTTGGCGAATTGAAATCAAGGGTAGAAATAGATAAGAAGCTAAATAAATGATTATTACTGGGAAATATAAGCGTTAACAAAAGACTGAAAAACATCCATCCATAATCAATTCTTGAGCATCCAGCTGTTCTGCCCACCATCGAGGAACCATGAAAGAACAAACTTCATCACTAAGCATCATTGAAAGTTTGAAACAATTCACTCATATGAAACCAGCTTTTGACTGAATTGTAAGATGTCATATTTCGTTTTCATGTGTGGTTCTTGTAGTCATGGTGAAAGGAAATAATGATGACACTTGACAAATTTTTACGATGAAAATTATGCTAACAGAATCTAAAATGCAACAGAAAATAAACAAAATTGTACTCAAAGATGGCACAATGATTTACCAGGGAATACCCTAAGGGAAAAAAACGCAGCAAATAAGCAACACTCACTGTGTTAACAGATAACATTCACACCACAGCAAACTTTCTCCTGTGCCAATCCTACAGCACCAGCATCTGCTCCTTGGCCAACTTGTATCTTTTACAATTCCATGTGCTTGACAAGCAGAAAACTCATAGAAAACCACCGAGTAGTTTTACAAAACAATGAGCAGAAAACCATGGGCATAAACAACCCATAAAACTAAATGCCACGTTCCAAGTAAAGACAAGATCAAAAAGTTGCACACCTTAAGCTGAAAGGAAAACAAGAAGTTCCACATCTTAAGCTAAAGGATGAACATGAAGTTGCACTACTTAAGCTAAAAGGAAAACAAGGAATTGCACTGCTTCAAAAAAAGGAAAAACAAACCTCTACAAGGGGTTCCTCATAAGTAAGAAAATTTTGTCTCTCTCTCATGTACTACCTTGAAAACTGTGTCCCACACTCCATATAGAAGAGGTGAAGTGTTATGCAAAGCATACAATACATTCCTAATAAATCTCTCACTTGTATACTTTGTAGAAATTAATTTCCCATCCCAAAAAAATTATCCAATACTCCCTAGCATTGTCAATAAGCCAACAACCTTTTCCACGATATCAACTTTTTCCATCAATACCTTCTTGTCTTCAACCATTTCTCTAACAAAGTGATACTACACATCAATATCATTTGTCCATGGGCCAACCTCACTTCAAAGCGGACCCAAACTCTCCCCTTTGGAAATCTATTGATACGGTATAGCCGCTCCCAAGTGGTGGGGGTTATGTTTGGATTTGTTGTGGGTGTGATGTTATGTATTCAAGCTCATAAAGTCAAGTGAAAAGCCATTTGTGCCACATCCCTAGACTAGACATCAAAGCTCGCCTAGGTAAAAATGGTATACCCATTCTAGAAGCACAAGTCATTGCATATATTAATGAGAAAGAAAAAGCAAATCAAGCAACAACCCACAAAATCAAATCATCCTTTGTTAAAAAAGGGACCTTGAGGAATGAAGCCCCCTCCACCACCTTCTAATCTTCAACCTACAGAGCTGTCCATTTTTTGTCCACACCTAAAGAACAACTAGTGCCATTTACACATTAGAGATTAAAGGAGCAACACATAACAAGTTGTCTCAAGTGAATAGACTAGCTTTCAACATTGTTCACTCACTGTATTGGAAACAAATGGTGAAAGTAAATAATGAGGGAAAAAAAGAGTACAAGGGCATGGGTTTTGAAGTTTGTAAAGAAGTCATTAAAGCCCTTAAAGGATTCATGGGCTGAAACAAAGGTGTAAATTTTTCCTGATGGATGAAAAGATGCAAGAAATCTGCCATTTATCAATGTTGTTGCAGTGCCCCCTAATCGAGCAATGTTTTTTAAAGCAAAGGATTGTGAAAGGGAGGTCAAGGATGGAGCATTTATTACTAACATTCTCATGACAACCATCGAGGAAGTGGGCCTCGAAATGTTATACAAGTTATCAAAGACAATGCCAAAAATTGTAGAGCAGTTGGGTTTTAGGTTGAGGAGCGTTATTCACACATCTTTTGGACACCTTGTGCTGTACACTCCCTCAACCTTATGCTCCAAAAAATTGGTACCAAAATTGATTGGATCAAACAAGTGTATGTTAAGGCCGAAAAGATCCAAATGGTCATCATCAACCACCATGTCACAAATCATATTCAAAACATTCTGGAAATTGGAGCTGCTAAAGGTAAGTGAAACATAAAGATTTGTTTTGATACACATGTTTCACTTTAGTAAGCTTTTCAATTTTAATTTTTGCATTTTTTTTCAATTTTGATTTTCAAACAGGTTGTTGAGACCCATTTTGCCTCCAACACAACTATTTTGAGACAACTTGTGAAGGTTCAAGAGGCACTTTTCTAGCATGGTCATCAGCCAAATTGATCCATATGGAGGCAATCTAGCACTACAGGGGCAGCAAATATTAAGCAGATGATCCTAGATGACATTTGGTGGGATCCTGTTGAATATATCCTCAGTTTCAATGAGCCCATATTGAGTATGATCTATTATATCAATATGGATAGGCCTTGTTTAGATGAGATATACGATGGCATTGACTGAATGATCAAGAAGATGAAAGTCATCATAAATGCAAAAAAGCAAGATCCTGAAGGAACTTTCTTCAAACAACATAAAACTATTGAAGAGAGAAGGAACAAAATGACCACTCCACTACATCTTTCCCTTGTATTGAGAGCCAAATATTATAGAGCTAAGCACCTTCTATGTCAACAAGAATTGCCCTAGATAAAGATGAAGTCAATCAGGTATAAGGCAACACTTCTCACTCTTCATTGATCCTCACATATGGGATGTAGTAAGGATTGAGTTCATGGGTTATGTACACTATCGAATTTAGTATTGATGTTCATAGTTGGTGGTACTTCCATGACCTATCATTCACATAGCTACATCCACTCAATAAAGCACAATCAACTACACTCTAAAAAGGCAGAAGACTTGGTGCGTGTGCATTCAAACTTAGAACTCCTCTCACACAAAGTGGCTACAAGGCAAGGGGCACACGTGGGATATCATTCCAAAGCATATTGACTCGAATGCTTCCACTTCCCACCTTGCTACACTTGATGTTGAAGATGAGCCAACTAGAGAGCATAAGACTGCTAGTGCTAGTGCTAGTGACACTATTTGTGATTCTTCTAATTTAACAATACCTTCATCATCTATTATGGATGGTGATAATGATAATTTTGAAGACTCATATAATGATGTATGATCAATGATGACTAATTGTTGATACTTGACATTATTATTTCTTTCTTTTACTATATAATATTTCATGACATTCAAGTTTTTGACTAATTGACAGTGTAATAATTTTATTTTTATGGTGGTTTTGTTCATTGTACAGTATATGATGTTGTGGGTTGTATTTGGAACTTAATTACTACTACAAATATTTATACATTTCTAATTTTTGTATCTTGTGATGGATGAACCCAAGCCCAATTTTTTTTAGCAAACTCATGAACCAAATCCCTAATCCGAACCAATACCAAGGCTAGTAACTTCAGTAATACCTTAACAAGAAGTTCGATAAACAACACATTTGAAGAGTTCAGACAAATGAAAAGAAACATATGTACTTATACAACTCAATTCATTTTAAAAAATTTAAACATGTGTTATAGATTCATAAAAGAATGAAAATAATAACAAGAGAGTTCAATTGTAAAAGAAAAAAAGTACAAAAGAAAACCAAAAACTTGAAAATGAACCTACCTCTTGTTGTGACCTTTTCACACATCGCTCCATTGAAAATGAGGACCCCCTCTTTTGCTGAATAAGTCAAGTCTTTTTGTCATCAGTGTCATCTCCCCACCCTTGAAATACATCGATGATTGATGCTAAGTCTGGAATTTAAGTGTCACCTGTGGTGAAACCGGGAGATGTGTCCCCACCCCCTGAGACGCATCTTGGAGACAAAGATGTTGTTGGAAATACAATAATGGGAAAGCAAGATACTGAGAGGGGGGGGGGGTGAATCAAATCTTCAAAATTAAACACTTAAAACAAACTGATCCACATTCATACATAAATGAATCTAATGTAATCTTAAATAGCATCCACACCATGAAATAAGTAACACATAACACAACAATTTGGTAACCCAAATAGGTAAAACTGGGGTGGGGATGGCACCCACAAAAGTCTCCACTACTGCAGTAATAAAGTGTAC
>MU223057.1:1653366-1666242 GCA_018584345.1 Thuja plicata | reverse complement strand
ATCTTAAATAGCATCCACACCATGAAATAAGTAACACATAACACAACAATTTGGTAACCCAAATAGGTAAAACTGGGGTGGGGATGGCACCCACAAAAGTCTCCACTACTGCAGTAATAAAGTGTACCTGTTAAGGTTACAATGTTTGATTACAAAATATAATCTACCCTGTTAGAGGTCTGCTCTGTTAAAAGCTTCAGATCATTACAATCTACCTTGTTAAAGGATTTAAACTTACAATGAAGTAAGCACTCTGTTAAGAGATAAATAAAGGCCTGCTAAAACCACTCTATTAAGAGATTTTCACCCGATACAATGATTAGAAAGTCTCAAGTACTGATCCTTCGATATGCACTCTGATGCTGATGACGGATCTCCTCTTTTCAGTATCTCTTCTGATCTTATAATCTGATATAGTTGTTCACTGTGTTATGCTCTGCTTGATCTCTGCTTCTGAACAAAATAACCCTCTGTGCATTTCACTTCAAAAATGCAGTCACTTCAACAATTCCTCTTTTGCCTCTTGCACATACATAAAATAGGGTTTTGAAGCAATCTAATATATCTATACAGATCTGACAGTGAGATCTAGATCAACGATCAAGATCTGATATCCATGCCTTGATGGTAAAGCAATTAATGCTTATAATGAGTCATGCATAGGATAAAACAATTAAATGCATAATTAACTCTGTATAAAAATATTAAATGCACACAATGTCGGCCCAAAAAGCTTATACAAGTCCGCCTGATCACTTATCCTTTAAGTTTGTATCATTCCTGACAAGTATACAAAAACTGTTCTGCTCGGCACTTGACTGTCTATCGCTCGGCATTTAACATCTCTGTCTCTACTCGGCTCAACAATGTAACTCGGCTCCGCAATGTAACTAGGCATACTGAAAACTGCTTGACAATGTTGCTCGGCCTTGCATAGTTTTAGCTCGGCCACGGTGATAGCCAACTAAAACTGCCTAATGAAATGACTAAGTGTTGGGCACTAATCATCAACAGAACTTAGAGATTAACAGATGCGTATCCGAGACTTTTCGCGCACCTGGAGTCTTCGATTTTGGTCGGAGACTTTACCTCATTGTCTCCACATCTCCCACCAAGTTTTCAAGCGTCTCCTACCGAAAAAGGCATAAAAGTAACACTGAACAATATTTTCCTTCTCCATTCGTTGTTGGAAGCACTAAAGGTGCCCTACAAGAGTGAAACATGTGCATAAGACTGCAACCAGGTTTGCATTTACATTTGTTTTCAATTTTTTTGTTATTTAAACCTCTTGTAGGCTTGCAATCACGGCATTCAATGAGACTAAGAGTTTGAGGTTCAAGTGTTTATTATTAAATTTTAAGCATTCACATGCCATGTGATGCTTCCACATTTTGCATACATGTCTGCTAGTGTAGTTGCATGCAAGTGCACTAGCAAAAATGTATGCAAAATGTGGAGGCATTCACACGACATTGTCATAGGATACAAAATTTATAGGATGCTTAGAGGAATGTACCCTATAAATTCTTAGTTAACGTTCTAAAACTTTTAAAAACAGATAATTTGTATTAACAATACACACAAATATATAGAGATTACAAATGCTATAAAAAGCGTTAACTAAAACGCAAAGTTGTCTAGATAAAGATATCTAAAAATAGACAAAATTAAGAAAACTAAAAATAAAGCCTAAATGACCATTAACTAAGATTCTAGAATAACGAGCTTAATATAGCAAGAACCTATGATACTGAAAATATTCTAATACCCTCCCTTAATAGTCATTCTATCAACTACCCTACAAAAAACTGTACATGTCTTGTGGTCATAAATGATTTAGAACATCTTGTTGCTGCTGAGATCCTCCCTGGATTTGCAGAATGTCAATGACCAAGAGTAGCCAAAAAAACAAAGAAGGTTGTCCCCTTCTTCAGAACGGTTGGCAACAAGAGACAAGAGCCTGCCACTGACTCTGCTACAAAGATGAGTTTTCCACTAACCCTCCCAGAATCTGCAAAACTTCTGACCAAAAATCATTCACAAAAAGGCCAATAGGATGTTGGATAATTGGGTTGCCCCTCTTTATAGCCAGAGACACACCGAGAATAGCTGCCACGGTTTTGAAGAAAAATCACGAAACCCTCCAAACTTTTGCAGATGAGCATAACGCCCCAAACCAAACTGCAAGATACCCTGATTTGAAGTTTACAAAGCATCATTTTTCGGAAAAAATGGTAAAAACCCGAAAACAGGAATCCCTAACATAAAATCCCACGCAAACTTGCAAATTACAGAAACCAGAAATGATTTTCAAGGAGAAAAATCGACCAAAACCAAACACGTTTTTTAAGGTGAAAAATCAATCAAAACCCAATAGAATCAGAGACACGGATAAGAGAATACAAAACTACATTGTTGAGGAAAAACGATAAAACCCAACAGAAACTTTTTTTAAGGGAAAAGATTATGAAAACCCACCAAATAATTTTTGAGGAAAAAATTATTAAAACCCTCCCATAATATGATCTGATCAAAATGCATAGGAGGCAAATTCCATCTTATCAAAATGCATCTGCTGAGACCCTTCCTGTGAAGACTGTGTGGTTGCCAACCATTTCTTGGAATCTTTCTTCATGTGACCAAACTTGTGACAATAATTGCACTGAACACTCTTCTTCTTTAGAGATGTCAGAGGTTCACCTGGAGCTTGTCGCTGGGAGAACTAAGGTTTACCTGTGTTCTTGTCTGAGGCTTGGGCTGTGAAGGCCACCTGTTCAGAAGAGGATGAAGTAGCATTGCTTCCAAACTGTTGCTTCCATCTATCCTACTACAAAAGCTTGTTGCAGAGATCAGGAAACTTCAGATCAACACTAGTATAAGTGATATTGAGCGTCTCAATGAAATGCTCGTAGGATTGGGGCAGGCTTTTCAGCGTGATCATTACCACATCTTCCATCTTGTGGCCAATAGCTTTGAGCTGGTCACGAATGTCCTTGATCTTCGTAAGATGTGCTAGGAGAGACATCTTCTCATCCATCATGATAGAAAACAACATATTCTTCAGAAAGAAAGCATAGCTCTTGTCGGATGTCTCACGAAGATCCTTCAAGATTTCCTAGATTTCTTTAGTTGTTTTACTGGAAGGCACCTAAGGGAGTTGATCATCTGTAACTGAAAGTTTGATCAGCATGAAAGCTTCTCGATTATGTTCATCCCATTTGTCCTTATTTGACCATGTTTGAGTAGGACGTGAGTTCTTACCCAGAACTAGCTTATCTAGACAACGATATTCAAATATCGGTATCATACGTTACTTCCAGGTATTGTAATTGCGGCCATTGAACCGCTGATTTCCCTCCAACATAATGTTGGTCATAGATGCCATCACTAAAACAAAGGTTGTTGATCAACCCTATGAAGACACAAAAATCGAGGCAAATGATGAATTAAAATGAAACACGCTAGAAAAGGTTAGACTATAATTAACTTGGAAAAACAAAAAATTGTTAGAAAAAAATCTCTTTGTTTGTTTTGAAATTTGAGAAAACCCTATGCTTAAAATCCGAAATTTCAGATTTAGTGTTTTGGGCTCAACAAAAAATAGCAGAAAAATTATTCTACCCACGAAATGCAGAAAACCCTAGTTGGGCGTGCAAAGAAATTTTCAACAGAAAAAATAGCGGCTGAAAGTAGCAGAGTTTTCCAAAAAACCTTAGCCGAAAAACACAAAAAAATGACGGGAATGGCGAAATAAACAGTCCTGAAAATCGCGGACTGTTTTTTTATGAAAATTACGATTTAGAAAAAGGGCCGACTGGAAATCGAGGGTTTTTACAACACGAAAATCGTGTTTGCAAACGTAAATGGTGGTAAATCGCAGGCTAAAAAGGACAGAAATCGCTGCCAAAAAGACTCAGAAGATAGGGCCGAAACGCACGGAAAGGGCGCAAAAACAACCTGACTAAAATCACGGAAGAAAAAAACGCGGGTTTGTGCAAACATCTAGTCACGTGCGATTTTTGTTTTTTTTGTTTTATTTTGTGGGTTGACTAGAAAAAGAATCGCGGGTTTCTTAATCCATGTCTAAGAAAAAACAATAGCAAGGAAAAAATCGCGGTTCAAGACACGAATTTCGGTTGAAGAAAGCCCATGATTTTCAGCTGAAACTAACCCCCTCAAAATCGCAGTACCCCGTGTTTGAAGCAAACTGCAAAGGGTGAAAAATAAATTTCAGATTTCAACCTTAAAAGAATTTCGCCCAAAACCAAATTCACTGCTCTAATACCATGAAACTTTTAAAAACAGAATAATTTGTATTAACAATACACAAATATATAGAGATTACTGACACTATAAAAAGCGTTAACTAAAAAGCAAAGTTGTCTAAATAAAGACAATGTCTAAAAATAGACCAAATTAAGAAAACTAAAAGTAAAGCCTAAATGACCATTAACTAAGATTCTAGAATAACAAGCTAAATATAGCAAGAACCTAGGATACTAAAAATATTCTAATATGTTTAAAGTTCAAACTTAAACTTTTCCATTGTTCTTGTTTTCAAAGTTCTATGTTATGATATTTTTTTGGAAATAATTAAATTATATTTAAAAAATTGGCGTCTCCAAGTACTCCCCCGTCTCCTATTTTTGAAAATTAGTTGTATCAATACCGATACCAGTCTCCAAGTCTCCTCGTTTCCAAATGACTATGGTCACTTACCTTTGGCTCTTAGAAAAGGAAGTTTTGTGTGACAATCGGTGAAATTGGCAAGTCTAGGATTGAAATAACATCTGCCTTCAGCTCTTATAATGGAAACTTTGTGAAAAACAGTGAATTAGGTCAAGCAAGGAAAAATGGCCAAGTCTAGAAGCATCTCTGAAAAAACACCCAAAAGAGGAAAGGCATGAAAAATCACTAAGTATGAAGATGTTTTTTATCATAAATGCCCAAGATGAAGAGTGTGAAAATGACTAAGTGTGGATCAAAAGAGCAAGGAGTGCAAAAAATGGCTAAGTCAAGGAATTGTTTCAAAATGCAAAAATCCCCCATCATGGGTAAAGTGCGCACAGGAGCGCAAATCCATGTATGGCAAGGAATGTGTTCCAATGTGCGAAGTCCGCCTCAAGAACTCAAATGCGCCCTAGAGTATAATGTCCCCTCTTTCCTAGGCGATCATTCAGATGATGAGATTTGCCTATTATCCATCTCTATAGGCAAATCCAGTGGATAGGAGATAACATTCCTAGCATGAGAGGACTTTATATGCTAGCGATTGGCATTTGGTTGACGTATTTCATGAGCAAGTAATGTTATTTTTATTATTAAGCTACTTTTGCTAAAAATAGCAAGAATCATTTAAGTAACTTTGTAACATTAAATTATAAAGTAATTTTATAATATTTCATTATAAAATTAAATTGCACAAATAAAGTTAATGAAATATTTTATGAAGTGCAATTATAATGCTTCCTAGACTTGGACGCCACCTGTGGATGGGAAAGCAAATTTAAGAAAATTATAAAGTGGCATTGGGTTCCAGGGTGAAGGAGATTTTATAAAAGGATTTTATTTCTCACATTTGTTCATTATTGTTATGGTTCAATTTCAGAATTCTTTCACAGAGCAGCTCATGTGAGGTATCCTCTGTGGACGAAAGCCCTTGGAGAATTGTGAATTGGACGAAAACCCAATTCACCATTGAGGGGAATCTATATAGGGTTTCCATTTGTGCTTCATTGGATCATTTGCAGAAATTGTATTTATTGTTTCATCATCTGAATATGGAGTCTAGGGTTTTGTGACGAAATTGAGAATTATGGGTCATGATTGGGTGCCATCCGGAGGGCAATTTGATGCTTGCTTGATATTATTGTTGTAGGGATTTAATAAATATTGGTTTGCAGAATTAAATTTCAATAATACAAGTCAGATTGATAGAATTGACCTTGGAGTAGCTATAGAATTCAATTTCCAATAACAGTGCCAGCAAGGAGTTGGTGAATAATTCAGCTATCACCTTGAGATTTGCTTCAGATCTGAAAAGATATCAACCAGGAGGTGAAATCAGATTGGAAATACATAGTGCAGATTCAGGTTTGTTTGAGGGATTCAATAATTAAATAAGTTGCAGATTCATCCACAGGAAAATTGTCCCAGCTTGAACTATAGATCGCAGCCTGGAACTAGGGTTTGGGCATTGTGCAGAGGTGACTGAGAAATTTTTACATTTATAGATGCTGTTGCAGACTTCCTTGTAATAAGACTTGAATTCTCTAATAAAATAACCACTTGGATTAGCTGTGGAAATTCCAAGTATGAGATTCTTGTTTGTCGGTGTTTCCAATATTTGATTTGGATTTGTAGTTGCTGTTCTCAATTAATCAGATTCATAAATTTATATCAGACCTGCATATTTATGTTATTTGGGTTTCAAGACTTGTTTCATTGCATATGTTTCATGCTTAAACATTCAATTATCATTGGAATTGAGAAAACAAACGAAAACAATTGCAAACCCACGCAAAAAAAGTGATCTGCGTACAGTAGAAAAATAAGAAAAATTAGATAAGCTTGGGAAGGGATCTTTCATAGAGCACAACTTTTCATAAGTCAGGGGATTCTTTCAAAAAGAGAAAATCTCTGAGCATGTGCAAAGCATGCTCAGGAGTGCAAGTTATCCTAAGGCAGGGAATTTGTTAGAAAAGGTAAATCCTTCAGCAAGGCTCATATGCACCTTAGAGCCCTAGTTCAAGAGGGGCAAGGAAAAGGTCTCAAGTCATAAAATCTGCCATCATGCCCAGAACACGCCCATGAGCGCTAAAACACAAATGCCATGGAAAATGTTTCAAAGAAGAAAATTTACCTCAAGGTCGAGTATGCGCATTATTGAAGGTGAGACAATTGGTAACTCTCCACCGTTTGAAGACTGTTGGTGACATTGAATGACAATTCATAGACTATGATTGATTCGTCCTCTAGATAGAACATTTTCAAAGCAACCGGTCAAACTCTCTGTAGTTGTGATATTCTGTGAATGAGATAGTTGAAACCTGTCTCCGGCATCTCACAAGGGTCCTAATACGTCTTTGATCTTCTTCATAGTTGGCTGGAGCAATCACAACGGAAGTGATATCGAGCAAGATCAATTCCTATACTCTGTTCTATCTTCAACTGTACAGAAGAATATTTGTAACGCTATTGGAACTCATATATTAGTGATTGCCGTATTGGAATTACTGCCGCATATAATTAAAGAGTTCTAAAGGTCGAACTTACGCTCAGCATTGCTAAAACGCAAGTGTTATGGAACCTGTTGAAAACTTGCAGGGTCTTGAAAATCCATCACGGTCATTAAATCTGCCACAAGTGCTAATATGCGCCCTTGAGCTCATAACTATGGGTGGCAGGGAATTTTCAAAAGGTTTAATAATCCGCCTACATGCTTATCGTGTGCCCAAAAATGCTGATATAATTTGGCTAGGAAATTTTCAAGAATATCAAAATCCTCTTAGTTACAACAATTGGGCCCAAGGAAATAATGTGGAGAACATTTGAAAATTGGTAAATATTAAAGATCCAAACCCATGTCTAATTGGCATCCAAGGCAAGAAATGAAAAGGTTGATTTAAAATTGGCCAAGAGTGGAAGGTTTAAAGTCAAGATTTACTAAAACGTTGGAAGCGTGGGAATTTGCCTAGGTACGAAACCCTTGGCCATGTTAAAAAATGCCCAAATCAAAGATGGAGTATAACATTAGAATATCAAAATTTTGCCTAAGTTGGAGAGTTCTTCCCACATGATTAATTGGCGCCCAATGTTTTAATTGAAAATCCATACAAAATCAAAAGGGATAATTGTTAATATTATAGCCTTTACGGCTAAGATCAACGATTATCTATTGGATAATTAAAGGACAATTAATAAATAATAATATGATTATTATTATTACCCTTTAATTATTATATCTATGATTGTGCAACTTTATAATAATAATAATAAAAATAAATGGCACTTATTATTATTATAATAAATAAATAACTTGGGGGCCAAGTCAGCTACCTCTGGGAGGTAGAGTTTAATATCAAAAGCACACATATATATATAAATTTGATTCTTGGAATAGAACACACCAAAAACATAATGTGTTGTTCTTCCTTGCAAGTTTCAATACATTCAGTGATCTATTCTTGAGCAATTCTAATTATCTTTGGGATGCGAATTACTCCAGCCATTGAAGATCGAATTGCTCAATATGAGAGCTGTCCTTGGGTGTGAAATACATTAGATATTATGTGCAGATATCAACGGCACCTTATTAGTTCTTGAAGTCTAACATTTCCAGCATATTCAAGGTTCAATTTGTGTCAAGACCAAGTGAGTTTGGAAAGAGATTTATGCATACCATGATGTGCGAATTATGCAAGTAATCACACAGCATTAGAATGGGATTCATGACAGCTATCATATGTGAATGGGTGATCTATAAGTGTGATCTTGACATATCATGCATTACGGGCGAAGTCGAGACTTGAATTCACATAATTCAAGAACAATCTAAAGGCATCTTTAGGGCTGTAATTTGGACCGGTTATGGCATCGACTCAATATCATATGGAGGATGGATTTACATATCTGATCTGAAAGAAGTTAATAGATCAGACCTAAAGGCAGATCGGATGCAGCCTTAGGAGGGCGACCTAAAGACAAATTGAAGGAAGCCCTAAGGGGGCTAAAACAACATTCATATTTGGAGAGATTGAAGGCATTCCCAAAGTTGGATTTCTGAGATTACAATCCGGGAAATATCTATCCATCTTTGTGATTATTTTATTTATATCCTGTGCTTAGTTTTGATAGACCTCTATAGATTGAATATTCCTTATGATAATCTGAAAATATTAACAATAATTAAGAATTGGTTAAGATGTTAAAAATCCAAGGTCGACAAGTCAAGAAACATTGAAGTAATGGAAATAAATTTTGAGTGTTGGAAATCCTTGGCCATGTTTAATTAACACCCATGACAGAAATTGCAAAATTGATTTGTGGAAAACTCAAAGCCAAACGCAAGAAGTATTAGAGATTCATTTTAAATTTGAAATCCTCAGAATTGATTTAATTAGTGCCCAAGATAAAATTGCAAACATTATAAATATTTAAATTGCCCAAGTATTAAAATTCCACCCTCTTCAAGTAGGCGCTCATGAGTGAAGGAAATGTATTGATGAAGATGAACGCCCAAAATGGAATCTTTGGAAAATAAAGGAAAAGGCATGGCAGATGGCATTAAAAGTTAGAAATTTTGGGCAACTTGTAAGAGATGAGAGAGAATCTCTCCCAGGATAATAAATTGGAGGATATGGTGGAAACCAATAACACAGTTACTAAATTTGTTCCTAGGCAAGTTTTCTATATAAGATGGGGATTGCAATTCATTTTCACAACACAGATTCGAGAGGTGTAAGAATGTTGGAGAGAGAAAAAGAAGGCATGAGTTTTACAGAGAAGAATAAATTTGTTGTAAATTTTCAAAGTCAAGAGGTTTCCTTCTTCAAAATTTGAAATTCATTCCAAGTATAGGATGAAAAATATGGAAGAGTTTTTATGTGTTATATTTTAAATTCCTTGCATGATTCTTATGTCAATTATTTTATTTTGCAGGAGCAAGAATTCTAGTTCCAGAGGTTCAAGGAAGACATTCAAGTCCCAGAATTCCAATTCCAATGTTGAAGACATCCAAGCAATCCAGTTCAAGGCGCTCAAGGTTCAAGACCTCAAAGATCAAAGTTCGAGTACAAATGTAGAAGGAAGAATGGAACATCTTGAAGTTCCTCCAAAAATCCAAAGATCCTAGTGAGGAAAGAACGAGGAAGAATGCCAATTCCAGACGTTCAAGGAAGACATTCAAGTTCCTGAGATACAATTCAAGCATGAAAGACTTCACCAATGACATAATGGTCAACAAAAGTGGCACCCAATCACCTTCCAAAATTGACATGTCCAGATTCTCTACGTTTAAGAAAAGGAATAAATGACAAACATTTTGAGCATTGGGTCATTAAATTCTTAGTGGGCATCTTGCCTCGTTATGGGTCAACTTTGACCTCTCTCCCACTAAGTGTATGCCCCTCTTTGGATTGGTCCATGTGGACCCACTTCTTTATGATAGATTCTCTCTCCATGCCCTAACCTAATTAGGGTTGAGGTGGGAAAATTTGGGCCCTCGATGTTGTTTCAATTTGAGCCGCACATTGTAATTTGAAAATCTATATAAAGGTCTTGCCTTCTTATTTGTAATTGATTAGATAGATGGCTAGATAGATAGTTCATTAGAATTTAGAAGTAACAAGCTTTTGCTCCTTAGAATAGAAATAGGATAGAAGGAAGACATTGTTGTAAGACTTGGGGAAATAACAAATTGATTTCAATGAAGATATGTTGGATTAATGTTTATTTCAACTTGTTGCGTGGTGTTCTTCCAATTTCTCAATTGTTAGATAAAGTGCTTTGATTCCAATGGTGAATGTAATGGCGTTTGATGTATTTCCACGGCTCATACTTTTTGCATCTTGTTGATTAATATGTAAAGTTAGCCTGAGCCCTTGTTACATGGATGCTTAACTCTGATCATTAAATGTGCATTGTTCATTATGACGGTGTACATTATGATATGAAAAATCTTTGTAGAGAACTCGCATGATTGCACCAATTCTTGCGGAGTTGTAGTTGATCTTGGCGAAGCAGAGCTTGGTTATTTGGAATTTGTCCATCATAGCAGTATCCATTGTTATCGTTGCTCTTAGGAGTAGATTTAGATCCTTCTAACCCTTTCCCCTTTTACTTTTAGTACTTCAGTTGTGTCATTCAAGAAAGAAACATCACAAGATTGCAATATCCAATGGAGGAGTTCCAACCAGCATTGCAAAAGATGTGGAGAACGATTCAAGCGTATGTCCCTTTGTGTTACCAACATATCACAATGACCATTGAGCTTATCCACACGTCAAGACCTAATACAAAAGAACCTTGGAGTCACATGTATGATGTTTCACAATCTTCCCATACACGGAATTTTGCTCAAGAGGATAAAATACCTTGGTATTTTATTGTGTTGGTGTGGTCACAAAATGCCCATCAACACCTCTTTCGTAGAAATTCCTCCACGATCTCCTTGGCAAGAAATGAACTCTTGCAAGTGTGTAGGAATAGAAAACCAACCACTTTGGAACAATCATCGATTAATCTTCAACTATAGTCATGCAATAGTGAGCAAGAATGAAAGTTCGGAAAAGATTAATAATATTTTTATTTTGCATTCACAGTATGAGAACTGAACTGACTTTGCTTGTGTCTTTAAGATGTATCAAAATTGACATATTAGAGGTTGAGTTGTGTTTTGACTTTTTAGTCAAAGTTACAAGTCAAATAATTAAAAAAAATCGTCACTCGGGTGTCACTCTCCACCAAATTCGTTGCGTAAACACCTAGGTTTGTCTCTAGTGGACTCACAAGTTTAGTTTGGAACCCCGCATGGCTTGTAATGTCCCCTTTTGTGATTGCCCTAAATCTTGCCTTTCAGCCTGTTATTGCAATTTAGGCAGATCTGACTTTATGTCGATTCCCTATTTAGACATTGATTGCTGCTCTTTGGATGAATGCTTATGCTGATTGGATCGATGTAATGCTTGATTTTGGAATGATTACTTGATCTCCTTGATTGCTTTAAATGATTTCTCCTTTATACATTATTGATGAAAGGGTCGCCACCTTTCATGGAATTGAGTCACTTTTCATTGTTGCCTTTGCAAATAATTTACTATTCCCCGAATTGATCTCCTTCGGATGTCCTCCTCAAATGAAACCTTCTCCCTTTTATATCTTCCAATGTGGAAAAGAGTCACACCTCTTCATCATGTCTTCCCTTTACAATTATTCACAATTACCACCCTTTGGAAGAGTGACAACCCTTCATCATTATTGCCCTTTGGAAGAGTCACAACCTTTCAGAATTACCACCCTTCGAAAGAGTCACAACCCTTCATCATTTCTGCCCCTTTCGAAGTCACTTCCTTATTCTCTTCCCCTTCCTTTCTTCTTCCATTAATCTTTACTTAATTTCTATGCTTCTTTTTACCTATCAATTCTTCTCCCTTTTATATCTTATGTTTGAGGGAGTCAAAACTCTTCATGGCATGCCCCTTGACATTTCATTAAACTTAATTCATTTGTAATTATATTATATTATTATATTTTTTAATTTAAATGTTATTATTATTATTATTTATTATTAAATCCTATTTCAAAAAGGGAATATTACAGGCCACCCCGCCCAAGATTGCTTGACCACAAACAATCTCGGTTTTAATCATCAAGTAATCATAAACACACATGGAGTAGAATCACATCAGGCATGAACCAAACACAGAACATACACATGAAAGCACGAGGTATACACATGAATATATGCAGACATACAGCATACACAATAAAACACAAGTATCCACATGAATATATGTAGACACAAAGCATATGCATAAAAACACTTACACATGAATATATGCAGACACAAAGTATACACATAAGAACACTAAACATACACATGAATGTGTAGGCATAGTTCACCTGGCCCCAAAAAAGCAGGAACGTCCAACTATGACCAATTCCATCCCTTGGGGTACTCAATTTATCATTTGGCCCACAAGAGGCAGGAACATCCAACCAGGACTAGATCCATCTCTTGGGGTAATCAAGCCATCACTGAGCCCACAAGAGGCAGGAACGTCCAACCAAGACCAAATCCATCTCTTGGGGTAATCAATTCATCACTTAGCCCACAAGAGGCAGGAACGTCCAACCAAGACCAAATCCATCTCTTGC
>MU223057.1:1625392-1649467 GCA_018584345.1 Thuja plicata | reverse complement strand
AAATCCTAAAAAATCTTTGTTTTTCATTTTGCCGAGTCGTCGCCGAGTCGTTGCCGAGTCATAGGCGAGTCGCGGGCCGAGTAGTCCTTGCCGAGTCATGGGCGGGTCCGAGTCATGGAACTTTGGTAGGAACATCCAACTAGGACCAAATCCATCTCTTGGGATAATCTATCTTGCTTCTTATCCCACAAGTGGCATAAATTTAGAAGTTTATTTTTTCAATTTGTCATTTTATTTGGTAAAAATCTGTAAAATACTAAAATGTCTTCCTCCACTCAAACTACTAAACCTTGTATAATTTAGCATTCCTAATTGTCTTGTATGCTGCAATTATTATTATTTTTGCTGCTGCTGTTTTAAAACTTCTCAGTTACCAAATTTGACAAACTGCATTAACAATATTAGGGAAACCTTCCAAATACTAATTCTAGTTTGCAAATGTACTGTAATTCTGCATATTTTTTCCTCTTTTGCCTCGTTGGAGAAAGGATTTGCGCTCTCATTCTTGAGGCCAGTGTGTTGAAGATAGAATCGGGAGGACGACTATGAGACATCTGATTGTCTCAAGTGATGCATTGACATCTGATTGTCTCAAGTGATGCATCGCATCACCTGAGACTTTGATTGATTATGTATTATCATCAGTAAACAATGTTGAATAAGAACTTATTACTAAACTATCAGTTATGTACTGACTAAACAAAGTAATTACTACTCACAAAAGGGAGCAATTTGATTATGATTAATATTAACTAAAAGTTGTGATTATAACTATCAAAGGGATGTATTCAAATGGATGCGATCAATTCTTGTGATGCTTCATTCTGGTATAAGACATCACCCTTATCGTCTCTCAATGATACCGAATGTAGAACAAGACATTCAGATCGCTGTCAAAGACATATCGAAGAGGATATATAAACATTGAAATCGCAGAATATATAAGTTCGCAGATTGCAGCATATATTATCATAGACATATATTGAAGAGAATCACAGTATATATACATAAGATCGCAGCATATATGATTGCAGAGGATAACACATAAAGCAAGAGATATATATTGTTGAGGATATATACTCATTGCAGACTCATATACAAGTATATTACAAATATATATTTATTGAATTACAGACAACAATACATATTGAAATACGTTTTGCAGATCAATATTGATCTTGACAATTGTAATCAGACCTTAACATTTTCATTATTATATTCAGAAATCCTTACTGGGTTTTTCACCTTCAAAGTTGAAGGTTTTCCCAGGGTACCTTGGTGTATTGTTTTAATTAGTTTAGAATTATGCTTTCTTGATTTAATCTGATCGAATTACAACATGGTATCAGAGCGGGTTTGAGAATCGTGATCAGATTTACGTAACAAGAAAAGCATTCTCTCTTCTCTCATCTTCAAGGTACAACATCAAAACTATAAAATGGTGAACGGGCTAAAAGTTGAAGACAGACTTGAAGGAGCCTCAAACTTCACCTCATGGAAAGTGAGAGTCCTCATTGCACTTGAGGAAAATGATCTACTTCAATTTGTGGAAGAAAACCTATCTGAGCCTGATGATCAAGCAAAGAAACTACTATTCAAGAAGAATGCTATCAAAGCAAAGAAGTTGTTGATTGACTCTGTGAAAGACCACCTAGTGCCTACCATTTCCAAAATGACTAATGCAAGAGATATGTTCAAAACATTGGAAAACCTATATGAGATCAATAACACAAGCAGGGCACTTGCATTAAGGCAACAATTACATCAAGTGAAAATGTCAAAAGAAGAATCGGTCATGTCCTTTATGAAGATTTCAGAACTAAGGGATCAACATAGTGCAATTGGAGATCAAGTCATAAACAAAGACCTTGTTATGCTAGCCCTAAATGGACTTCCTCATTCTTGGGAGCCATTTATCCAAGGTATTAGTGCAAGGACCAAATTACCTAAGTTTGATCGCCTTAGGACAGATTGTATTCAAGAAGAATCTAGATTGGTTGCAGGAGGGATAATCAGAAACACGCAAAATGAAGACACTCATGTTCTTGCTACTCACACTACTAAGAAGAAAGGAAGAAATTGGAAGAGAGGCAATAACAAAAGGAATAGAGATCAAAAGTCTGACTTTGCACCTAACTCAAAGAAGAAGAAGACAAATCTCTCCCATATTCAGTGCTTTAAATGTGACAAGTTTGGTCACTATGCAAGAGACCGTTGATCAAAACTTAAGGATCAAGTGGCAAGCATTAATGAAGTCTCAACTAAAAAGGAAGCTCAAGACAATTCAAATGGATTTCTCTTCATATCTGCCCTATCAAGTAGTGTTCCCACGAATAGTGACACCTGGTTAATTGATAGTGGAGCTTCTCGACACATCACAGGCTATCGAGAACACCTCTCAGATTTGGTAGAAAAAGAGTCAAGCCTTCAAGTGATCATTGGAGATGAAGCACGCAATTCAGTGAAAGGATTTGATGCTACATCACTCAACCTAGAATCTGAGATTTCTCTTCATGTAAATAATGTCCTATTTGTGCCAGGAATTAAGAGGAATCTCATATCTATTTCAGCCTTGGAAGACAACAGTTATCAAGTAGCATTTTCAGAAGGGAAAGTTCTTGTATGGCCAAAGAAGTCCAGGATCAAGTCTGCATGTGTGATTGGGAATCGACACAAGAGTTTGTACAAGCTTTCTATACGGCTAGTCCAAGCTCTTCTACACAACTCTTCTAGTTCCAGCGAACTATGGCATAGAAGACTTGGTCACCTACACTAAAATGCTCTTCCATCTTTGGATAAGATAGTTATAGGCATACCTAAACTTAGTCATGTACATGATGGTACTTGTAAAGGTTGTGCTAGGAGTAAAAACACTAAGAACCCATTTAATAGTAATGAAAGTAGGTCTAAAGAAGTATTAGAACTTGTACATTCTGATTTATGTGAACCAATGTCAATGGCATCCCTAAGTGGATTTTTGTATTATGTAACTTTTATAGATGACTACTCTAGGAAGACTTGGATCTATTTCTTGAGGTCCAAGGAGTTTGATGAAGTACTAAGTAGATTTAAGGAGTTTAAAGCTCTAGTAGAAAACTTATCTGGAAAGAAAATTAAAACTTTAAGGTCTGATAATGGAGGTGAATACACCTCTGACAACTTTTGAGATTTTTGTATTGAGGCAAGAATTAAGAGGGAATTTTGTGTCCCTTACAACCCACAACAAAATGGGGTTGCCGAAAGAAAGAATAGATCCATCATTGAAGTTGCTAAAGCCATGATACATGATCAAGACCTTCAAACCTTCCTTTGGGCAAAAGCTTCTAGAACAATTGCATATATATCCAGAATAGGTGTCTTCATCGGATATTGAAGAATATGACTCCAGAAGAAGCCTTTTCAGGGGTTAAGCTTAATGTTAGTCATTTGAGAATCTTTGGTTGTCCAGTATATTTTCATATACCCAAAGATAAAAAGAACTAAGCTAGAAACTTCTAGCTAAAGAGGAATATTTGTGGGCTATAGTGAAACCTCAAAAGCCTACAGAATCTACATCCCTGGTCAAAAACAGATAGAGGTAAGCAAAGATGTTACATTCGAGGAAAATGATGCATTCAAAAAATCTAAAGGTTCACACATAGAGATAGATGATGAAGATCTAGAGACTCCTCAAAACATGGACATTGATATTTCTCCTGAGATTCAGAGGGAGTCCATAGAACCTAAAGAAAATAATGATCCAATAGAACCTTTGGATCCTACTGATGGGCCTAGAGACATTGTTGTGAACAAAAAGAGACCTCTTTGGGCAAGAAACACTGCGCAGGAGGCAAAAAAGTTTGCAGCTCCTAGAGGCACCTTTAGAGAGAGTAAAAGACCACATAGATTTTCTAGTTATGTTGCATTAATGTGTAACATCATTAAGATTGAACCCTCCAGTGTTGAAGAAGCCTCAAATCAGCAAGTCTGGAAAGATGCTATGGATGAAGAATATCAATCCATTATTAAGAATGATGTTTGAGATATTGTACCTAGACCTGATGGGAAATCAATGATTTCTTCCAAGTGGCTATTTAAGATTAAGCATGTTGTTGATGGAACCATTGAGAAATACAAAGCTAGATTTGTTGCACATGGTTTCTCTCAGAAAGAAGGAATAGACTATGAAGAAACCTTTGCTTCAATTGCTCGATGCACTTCCATCAGAATCATCATTGCCATTGTAGTAGCTAAAGGATGGAAGCTACATCAAATGGACGTAAAGACAACTTTTCTCAATGGTGTTATTGAAGAAGTCTATATTGAGCAACCTGAAGGCTTCGTAATTAATGAGAAAGAGTCTCATGTGTGTAAGTTGAAGAAAGCCTTATATGGTCTTAAACAGGCTCCTCGAGCATGGTATCAAAGAATAGACAAATACCTAATGAGTTTGGGATTTTGCAAGAATGATGTTGATTTGAATCTTTACTTCAAAGTAGTCAATGGTGAAGTCTTAATATTGGTACTATATGTCGATGACTTATTTCTCACAGGTGAAGAACATCTCATCTCTAGATGCAAGGAGTTGACTTCATAATTCAAGATGAAGCATCTAGGACCTATGCACTTCTTTCTAGGACTGGAAGTATGGCAAAAGCCTAATGGTATCATCCTAAGTCAAGGGAAATACACCATTGACATCTTAAAGAGATTTGGGATGTTAGATTGTAAATCTATGTCTACACCGATGGAAACCAATTTGAAGAAGTTGAGTGAATAAGTAGCTTGTTCAGATCCTGCAGATCCTACTTTGTACAGACAGTTGATCGGGTCCTTGATGTATCTAGTTAATACTAGATCAGATATTTGCCATGCAGTGAGTGCACTTAGCCAGTTCATGTGTGAACCCAAACAGATACATCTAGCAGCAGCTAAGCATATCTTGAGATACTTGCAAGGCACAGTTGAATATGACTTGAAGTATTCTTCCAGTGTGGACTTGGACTTGCAGAGCTATACAAATTCTGACTGGGCAGGAAGTGTCACTGATCGGAAGAGCACCTCTGGTTGTTGTTTTAGTTTGGGATCTGCTATGATTTCCTGGTGCAGCAGGAAACAATCATGTGTTGCCCAAAGTATAGCAGAAGCTGAATATTTTCCAGCCAGTGTAGCAGCACGAGAAGCAATGTGGCTCTGGAAGCTCCTTACAGGATTGTTTGGACAATCGTTGGATCCTACAGTTATTCATTGCAATAACCAGAGTTGTGTGAAGCTTTCTGTCAATCTTGTGTTTCATGACAGAACAAAGCATGTAGAGATCAAATATCACTATATTAGAGATATGGTGCAAAGGACTGCTATTCAGTTGAAGTACATTAGCAGTGATGACCAAATGACTGATATTCTCACCAAGCCACTTGCCAGAGTGAAGTTTGTGCACTTTCAAGACAAGCTTGGAATTATCGAGAACAAAGCCCTGGTTGAGAGGGAGTCTCAGCATCAGTGATTCCTTAAGGTGTAATGTAGTGCATTTTCTCTGAGACGGAGAAATTTGAGGTGTCAGCCCTCGTAGTGCAATTTTTTTGAGACAGAGAAATTTAAGGTGTCAGCCCTCATAGTGCATTTTCTCTGAGACGGAGAAATTTGAGTTGTCAGTCCTCGTAGTGCATTTTCTCTGAGACGGAGAAATTTGAGGTGTCAGCTCTCGTAGTGCATTTTCTCTGAGATGGAGAAATTTGAGGTATCAGCCCTCAAGTGCATTTTCTCTGAGACAGAGAAATTTGAGGTGTCAACCCTTGTAGTGCATTTTCTCTAAGACGAAGAAAATTGAGGTGTCAGCCCTCATAGTAGACATTATCCTATAAACTTAGATATGTGAGTACATCCTCCCTAGCTAAGAGGGAGTGTTGAAGATAGCGTCGGGAGGACGACTATGAGACATCTGATTGTCTCAAGTGATGCATTGCATCACCTAAGACTTTGATTGATTATGTATTATCATCAATAAACAATGTTGAATAAGAACTAATTACTAAACTATCGGTTATGTATTGACTAAACAAAGTAATTACTACTTACAAAAGGGAGCGATCTGATTATGATTAATATTAACTAAATGTTGTGATTATAACTATTGAAGGGATGTATTCAAATGGATGTTATCCATTCTTGTGACGCTTCATTCTGGTATAAGACATCACCCTTATCGTCTCTCAATGATACCGAATGTTGAACAAGACATTCAGATCGTTGTCAAAGACATTGAAGAGGATATATAAATATTGAAATCGCAGAATATATATATATATTGTTGAGGATATATACTTATTGCAAACTCATATACAAGTATATTACAAATATATATTTATTGAATTACAGACATTAATATATATTGAAGTACTTTTTGCAGATCAATATTGATCTTGGCAGTTGTAATCAGACCTTAACATTTTGATTATTATATTCAGAAATTCTTGTTTGGTTTTTCCCCTTCAAAGTTGAAGGTTTTCCCAGGGTACCTTGGTGTATTGTTTTAATTAGTTTAGAATTCTGCTTTCTTCATTTAAACTGATTGAATTACAACACAGTGGAGTGTCCTTAGTGTCTTTCCTTCTTCTCAAAGCTACTGCTAAGCCCCAACTTCCTAGGATGATGTTTTTTTGTTTCTAATGGGATAAGGGGTTCCTACATCCCATTTGCTTGCTTTCTTTTCCCCACACTGATGAAAATTTGTTTCTTGTTGCTAGGCCATGATTCTCATTTCTTTTGCAGACCAAAACGGGCTCACCATCTTTTTGTATTAAGCGGGGTCTTCTTGACATAACCCTCAAGTTGGCAATCTTATAAGATGAATTATGAAATATCCCAGGTGGGATATTGTTTTCACAGCAACTCCAAATAATTTCCAGAATTTATTCAATAATGAACTTTGCAACAAATACAGAGATTCCAGTAATAAACCAGCAATTTATCAAATTAAACCCTCAAAAATAACCATTATTGAATTTTACATCAGCAATACAATAACTAAGAGAATTACCAATCTTATAAACAGCAAATACAGTCAGACTGGATGCAAGAAGAACCTGAAAACTAAATGGTGAATTCTGATGTGAATCCACTCTGCTGATGAACATGGGCTATGTCCAATCCACCCTTAAGCCAAAAGGGTTTCCATCCTCAAGGCTGAAAAGAAACTAAAGCTGAGAGCTTCCAATCTCCAAGAAACAATTCCAAAATCAATAACCAAGCATTCCCAAAATCAGTCTTCATTCCCTTATTTAATGCGTCAAGGGGTGTCTCTTCAACTTCCTCTTCTTTGTTTTTCGTCTTCTAGCCCTTTGTCTCTTATTAACTCTCCTTACAATATTAAATTGACTTTTATAATCTCCATTTTTAAGTCCCCTTAAGTCATTTAATTTATTATAAGGTTGGCCAATGAATTCTCTAATGTCCTAGAAAAACGGGACATTACAGTCCTCCCTCCTTGAGATTGCTTGTCCACAAGCAATCATGTAGCCATACATGAATACCAGGATCCCATATGAACCTGCCAAAAGCTTTACACTCTACACTGGAACAACTAACATAAAATCCTGTCATACTACGAGGAAGGATGTCCAAGTGTAACTCGTCCAACCATAAGCTCCCTGGGTCCCAAACCATCCTGAGAGACACTGTTGCTTCTACCTACTGGGCTACTCTGAACCTGTCTGCTCTATGCCTCAAACAATTAAGTAACCCAACCCAATCCTCACAATGCAAGGTGCTCAATTTGTCAACTCCTGGATCCCAAATCAATCTAACCATCCGATCTTGGGAGTAGGAATAGATAATCATCAATCCATCATCTTCTTGTATCACCCAACTGAACAAGTAGATGCCAAACCTACCTCCCATATGCATTACAATCAACTCATTAAGCCAGTGAATGTCGTTGTTATAACCTGGATCAACAACTAATATGATAATAATGTTGTAGTCTCTGTGCCACTGAACTAGAAGGGTAGACTCCTCATAAGGAGTAGTCCTCAAGCCATAAAGACTTTCCAACTCGACATACAACTTAGAACTCCTCGTAGACCAAGTCAACTCTAAAAATATAAAATCACCAATCAATAAGTGCACTACTGCCGTGTCATAAAATCTCGGTGACAAATCTCTAGACAGATTGTGGGAAATCTCAATACCCCTTAGAAACAACCCTGAATTTTTTGATTCACCGTAACTATCACCACTCAACTCTACATTCTCATCAATGAAATTATCCTCACCAAATGAAGTTTCATAGCCGGTATCACTTGATTTATCGTCATGATGAATAAGCATACAGCTGCTGTTGTAAAAATCAGACTTTTCAAACCTATCGTCTTGCTGGTCCATATGGTCTTCTTTGTCGTAATGTGTTTCATATAGGTGACATGAAGTGGAAATGCAATGTTTACCTTCATTTTTACCCATGGTGTGAATCCCCTCTACAATTTGTGTGACCTCTTGGGTTCGAGGATCAAGACCATCTTCCTCATGAGTGGCTGCCATAGGCATTTGATTTTCAGCCTTGTACAAAGAGTAATGTGTCATGCTAAGTTGAAGGCAAAGCTCGTCATTCTCTTTCTCCTTGTCTTCTCCAAACTTAATGGCAAGATCCCTATCCATAAGCAGCTGCAAGTAATCTGTTTTCATCCTATTGAATGCTACTTGAATGGTATGCAAATGAGAGCTAGAGATACCACGTACATTTCCATGTTGCACTTCTTCCATTTTAGTCTTCCACACGAGATCTTCAACAAGTTTGTAAGATTCATCCATCCTTGTTATTACTTGTACAAGCTCCTCTTCCTTGACCAATAACATGTCCACTAAATCATGAAGTGACAAGGGTTTTTGACCAACTTTATCAAAGGTAAGTGGGCGGTCCTATATCAATTTTTCTGGTTTATCATCACTTATGGGAGAAACATTTTATAGATTGTCCTCAACCTGCGTTGTCTCATCAACTATGTTATCATTGTTTTCAATTAGCTCGTGGAATGACATATTTTCCATCTTATGGTCATCATGATATTTATCAATAATAACTTCCATGTCACCAAATAAGATGCTAGTATATTCTTTACTAACACCCATAACTGATTCCATCTCTTGTGTTTCATTATGTTGAAGCTGGACTATGGAGTCTTCCATTTCCTCAATGCTGATCTTCCCTTCTTGGGCTGCTTCTTCCTCCCTGTTATTCTCATAAATGTGTCCCAAAGACCATGCCTCTTGGCATGTGAAACAAATCTCCTCTTTTCTCATTTGATTTTGGCTCTTACTGGGGCACCTTGTAACCTGTGAATTTAGATCCTTTTCAACCAAACCAGGGTTCAATCTATCTTTGCATTGATCAAGGACACTACATACCAATACATAGGCAGCTGGAGATGTCAACTTCTCACGCTTACGAACCCTCATAAGAAAGGTCAAAAGAAACTGAGGTAGGTTGTCCATGTTGTCCACAATGGAAATCATAATATCTCTCATGTGATCCTGGATACACCTGGCATGCCTTGAGCTAATGGACTCAACAAAAAGCCTGAATAACTGCAATACCAAGTCCTGTTGATCAAAATCAAGCATGGCAACACATGATCTGACCTGTGCCATCAACTCCAGGATCCTAACCTTCCATGCATAAGTGGGACTCCCAATATCACCAATCCCAACCATACAGTCGATGATCAACTGAAAAACCTCTCGCATAGTGTCATCATCATAAGGGACCAATGGAGTTGTGATCCTCATAAACTGACTATAACATAGGGCATGAGCAAGTCTAATCTCGCTATCATTATGCCTCAGGTACCTGTGCTCACCCAACACTGTCACTGCAGGATCCATGGCTATCTGTAGCACTGCTGAAGGTGACTGCCCTACCAAACTCAAATTATTGTCCAGCCTACAAAGAAAACATAAGGTGTCATATCTGGTTTGTGGAAACTCACTGAGTTTCTTAGCCTGATCATAGATAGTTCTCGCCAACCAAGTCCAATCGCCTGGTGCAATTCGTTTGTTAACAAGAGAATCCATAATTTACTCTTGACTGTCTTATCCGCTGGAAAATTCAAATAGGTTTGCACTATGAAGACATCCAAGAAGTTTGTCTGATTGCATTCAAGATTGATGAAATAATTCCTGGCTTGCACCACTGATATTTTTGCACTCTCTCTCTAAGTTAATTTCGTCAAATAGTTTGACTGTTGGATATGTGTTTCAGTTTATAAATATGATGGAATACTACTCGTTTGTGTTTTCAATGCAAGATATATATAGAACCATTCATGAAGAAAACAAATGCAAAATTATAATTTCATTCGATTTCAAAATTCTGACATTTCACCAAACAACTTGCTGTCTTTCATGGTTGTTAGGGCTATCAAAAGATTTATGCCAACAATTGTAGTCAATGACCTTTGCTACTTTTGAGTTTTTTCCAAGTTCTGAGAAATGTTTGTTGCTTCAAAACTCAGGTTTATTCTGAAAAAATAATGTTGTTTACTCCATGTTTAATACAACTTTGCACATGGGATAGCATAAACTCTGGGATTGAACATATGATTTATTTTTGTATCAAACAGCTGTTGAAGAACCAAAATGTGCTACTGGTAGAGCAAAGTGTAGCCTGAGTCATAAGCTACCACGGAGATTTACAGACAACATCATTATACATTCAAACAAATCACCGTTACCATTTTCTTAAACAGAAACCGACATTTATCATTCCATCTTGGCATCGGTTACACATCAACTCAGAGTTTTTCCCTAATAAATGACAGTTCAATACTTCAAAAGTTTAGAATGACCCGCATTCTTTCTTCTGCATGTATAAGATCCTTCAGTCCGGTGAATGATGTAGAGGAAATTTGAAGAGATTGCTGGTGAATGATCTACCGGAGTTCCCGTAAAGACTCTTTTATGCAGACTGAATGAATACCCCTTGGCTTCCAATTCAAGACACTCTCTGTGGTTACTTCGGCCTTGCAAATATTCAAAGTTTGAAATTAACTAATGGCGGTTACCAAATATTTCCTTAGTGTCGGCTTGCAGTGTGTCGTAGAGCATCAATCTTCGTCTCCAAGCTTAACTGAGAATACTTTTCTCCAGCCGTAATTATATTTACCTTTGTTTCCTCCAATAATATCCTTTGTCGATCCTCAGATTTTCGGCAAGCTTTGTGCATCCACCAATTTCATTCACGCACATGTGCGACGACTTCCCAGAAATAACGAATGAGTAGCCTTTCAAATGTTTGCAATTAAAATATTTTTTTGACGCATAATGGCTACAACGCAGACAATAAACATTTGAAATCAAATGAATATATTATTTCAAACACCATAATCTCCCGTCGACTCCCTTGTATCCCTCATACCAGCCTAAAACATGGAGTCGGGCCCAAACAAGGGTGGAGTTCGTTCTCAACACCAGTCACAAATTCTACTCTCAGGCCCTTCACGGTTTGAATACTTAAATTCTGATAAGCTACAAGCCCGGTCGCGTAGGTCTCACACCAACTCAGTAACGCCAAAACATGGAAGAAATATTCTGTTCGAATGCCTACAATGCCCAAACAAGGCGCTTGATGGGAAACTTCTCCAACTACCGTTACTCCTGAAATATACCCTCTCTGGTAATTGTCAGTCTAAGAAAAATTATTCCCAAACTGAGTCGGGACACTCCACGACAACACTGGTAATGATTTTATAAACAGATAGTGAAGAGTCTCGCACCAGCAACTCACAGAAATATTATTGCAACCCGATGATTCCAACTATAGGCGAAGAACCATAAAATTTGACGCCGCGAACTATAGTCATGCCGCCAACTCAACGAAACATTCCCGTCAATTTGAATATACTCTCGATAATAATAATAAGGCACAAAAATATTTCTCCAAAATTATTAAAGTCGGCCAACGCACGAGTTATTTGTGAAGTATAATTATCATATATTTGAAGCCGTCGATATTAATTGCAAACATTAGGAATGAATAATCTTTGTTGAATAATATATCACGGCTTCAAAATATTCTTCAATATTTAGATTTGCTCAGACCAAGAATTAATACGGCAATAAATTTGAAGTTTGAAGAAGCTATAAAATGATCGGGGCCAGCTGAGAATGTTTTATTTTATAAAATTGTGCAAATTAGATGGTATTAGGAACCTCCGCTATTGCTCTCACTAACTTTTTATTTCCACCACCAAGTGAATGCCCTCAGATTATGGTCCCCACGGTAAATATATTATAAGCTCCTGGGCATAAGAACAAACACGGCACCAAAACTCTTAAAATATTTAGAGGCTCTCGAACATTGCAAATACCCAACTTTCGCAAATGATCTCAACCTTCTCCTTCCACGCCCAACAACAAATATTTTTAATCTTGACAGTTCCTTCGCAAATAATATTAGTTTTCAATCTTCAGCCATCTTCAACCCTAAATCCACAATACTTACAAAATATCTCTACGTCAACTTTTACAAACAAGCACTGCAAATTCTTTATTTATGTTACTTGTGAAACCTCACAAGCTGGCAGAATACATTGCTCTAATACCGGGTGGGATATTTTTTTCACAGCAACTCCAAATAATTTCCAAAATTTATTCAATAATGAAATTTGCAACAAATACAGAGATTCCAGTAATAAACCAACAATTTATCAAATTAAACCCTTAGAAATAACCATTATTGTATTTTACATCAGCAATACAATAACTAAGAGAATAACCAATCTTATAAACAACAAATACAGTCAGACTGGATGCAAGAAGAACCTGAAAACTCAATGGTGAATTCTGATGTGAATCCACTCTACTGATGAACTGGGGCTACGTCCAATTCACCCTTAAGCCAAAAGGGTTTCCGTCCTCAAGGCTGGAAAGAAACTAAAGCTGAGAGCCTCAAATCTCCAAGAGACAACTCCAAAATTAATAACCAAGCATTCCCAAAATGAGTCTTCATTCCCTTATTTAATACGTCAAGGGGTGTCTCTTCAACTTCCTCTTTGTTTTTCGTCTCCTAGCCCTTTGTCTCTTATTAACTCTCCTTGTAATATTAAATTGACTTTTATAATCTCCTTTTTTAAGTTCCCTTAAGTCATTTAATTTATTAGGTCGGCCAATGAATTCTCTAATGTCCCAAAAAAAGGGGACATTACAAATTAGTAAGAGAATATTGACTAGGTCAATTTGCATCAGACCTACTTCATGGATCCTTTGCCATTTCTTTCAAATACTTTTGTTGTAGAATTGTATGATATATTTCACTCTTCATATGAGCATCTGGGATTGAGTCTTTAGATCAGTTACCAACATTCCATTTTCTACTCCAAATGCACATGTTTTGAATCAAAATATTCCTGGCCTCCAACAAAGTTGTTTGATTATAAAGAGGGTGTTGTGATCATTCCTGATTTTTAGTGGACTGTGTTTGTCTTTACCTTTGCCTCCTTCACAAGAATTATATTTTCTATCCTAAATCTTGTTCATTATTGCAAAGAGACACATCATTGTTATATGTTAGTGTATTTTTTCTTCATAGCATTCCATATAAATTGTTTCTACAAACCTTTACACTAGTCTTTGGATATGACTTTGTGATCTGTAAATTTACTTCACGCTCCTTGGTCTTAGTGTCTAATTTTCAACCAAGTGCTTCAATATCCAATTGAATCCTTTCAAGTTGACAAGTCCACTTCTTTCAGAAATTTTATTTCAACATCTTTTTTCATTTGGCTCTCCATTACGGAGTTTGTGGAATAGAGAGCTCGCCTTTGAGGTACTTTAATTTTCTTCTTTTCTCTTTCAAGAGGCCCTTAAAGCTCTTTGACTAATTTGTATTAACCACAGTCTGTCCTCAGGCTGGTAGGAACGATGCTCTGATACCACTTGTAATGTTCCCTTTCGGGATTGCCCCAAATCTTGTCTTTCAGTCTGCTGTTATGATTTAGGCAGATCTAACTTTATAAGGACTCCCTCTTTGGATGTTGATTGTTGCTCTTTGGATGAATGCTTATGCAGATTGGATCGATGTATATACTTGATTTTGGAATGATTACTTATCTCCTTGATTGCTTTGAATGATTTCTCCTTTATACATTATTGATGAAAGAGTCACCACATTTCATAGAATTGAGTCACCACTCTTCATTGTTGCCTTTGTGAATAATATATCACCACTCTTCATTGTTGCCTTTGTGAATAATATATTATTCCCCCAATTGATCTACCTTGGATGTCCTCAAATGAAACCTTCTCCCCTTTATATCTTCCAAAGTGGGGGAGAGTCACACCTCTTCATCATGTCTTCCCTTTGCAATGGTCACAACCTTCCACAATTACCACCCTTCGGAAGAGTCACAACCCTTCATCATTGTTTCCCTTTGGAAGAGTCGCAACCTTTCAGAATTACCACCCTTTGAAAGAGTCACAACCCTTCATCATCGCTGCCCCTTTGGAAGTCACTTCCTTATTCTCTTCCCCTTCCTTTCTTCTTCCATTAATCTTTCCTTAATTTCTATGCTCATTTTTTCCTTTCTCCCTATCAAATGAACTCTCTCCCTTTTATATCTTACATTTGAGGGAGTCACTCCTCTTCATGGCATGCCCCTTGACCTTTCATTAAACTTAATTAACTTGTAATTATATTATATTTTATTTTATTATAATTTTTTTTTACATTTTCATTTTATAATTATTATTTTTTATTATTAAATCCTATTTCAAAAAGGGGATATTACACAGCCCCCAAGGTGAACCTAGTCCGGGCAAAACTAGACCTACTTTGGACCCATATTTGGGTTGATGTGGACTCAAAAATATATAATAATATTAAAGCCACAGTTGGAAAAAAAATGAAGGAACGAGTGAAGTTGATGCAATCACACAATCAATTTGTAGACAATACAATTTTCTTCAGTGAAATAAAGAAGAAGAAAGGTCAAGTAGATGGCCAATACTCTAAAGAATTATGCTATGGCTTTAGGACAATTCATAAACATAAAGAAGTCAAATACTTTTCTTCACAAATTAGAAATGCAAAAACATCTATCTTCTTTTCTTGTTTAGAAAAAAGGATCTTCTCCTGGCAAACATTTGAGAGTCACCTTGTTTAGTGAAGCCAGCAAGGCCTCACTCTAGGAAAACATGGTAAAACAAATGTAGCAAAAAGATGACCTTCCTTGAAGGGAAGATGTTTCACCTTTACAAGGAAAATTCTAATGCTCAAATCAATTATCTCTGCAATTCTGATTTATCTGATGTCCTACCTCAAAATTCGTTCAAAATCTTATGATTACTTGGAAGAATTAATGAGATCCTTTCTAAGGAAAGATGGGGGAATAATTACAAAATTCCATTGGTGGGGTTGAGGCAAATCCATACTCCAAAGGAAGGAAAAATAGGGCTACAAACATAAACCAACAAAAGAGAGCTTTGGAAGCAAAATTAATTTGGGGCTTACATTAAAGGCCTAATTTGAAATGCTCCAAGATCATTCAAAGAAAGCATTTAATTTCGATGATCCAGGTTGAACTCCAAAGGTCTCGAATCTGCCAAAAGGATCCCATCTAGGGAATTTTATCAAAATTTATGCTTTAATGCAGAAATATCATGACCAACCATGTGACCTAGGAAATCAAGGATGGAAGAAGTGTAATGTTCTAGGAAGTTCATGGAATGGTTATCCTTCACTTGCCAAGTACAAGTGATCTTGGAAAAGCAAACGCTATTCTTATAGCAGCCTAGAGACTCAAAATAATGGAATGTTTCACACAGAAGCATCCTAGATCTAACAGAGCAGATGAGGAAAGATATTTAAATGCTCAGTATAATGGCAGAGAAAGTAGAACAGTCAAAGAGGAAGGTGTTTATTAATGACGAACAAGACACACTAAGATGGAGTTGTTTCAAACTGGAATACTATATCACAAACTGGGTGTAATGATCCTAGCTGGCTGTTAACAAATTTATCTGCAGAACTTCGTTGGCTAGGATGGTTTTCTTGTTTAAGATTAAAATAGTATGACTCTATTTAACTCTGATTCAAATCCTCAATGTATGGCGCAGAGAATACATAACGATATATCCACAATGGCACTACGGCTGGAACTATATCAATCTAGAACTCCCAAAATAATAGATGTATTTGCAATAGGTTGACTTCAATGGTATTGCGACTCATGAACGTTTAATAACAAAAGCATAATGACATTTCAAACATGTAAACTGATTATCGAATTCATTCCAGATTTATTACATTGCATTCAAGGAAACTATGGTGATTCAACCGAGCTTATGCACCTGGTATAAGCACGACCTGTCGGTTTCAATGTGGCTGGGAAGGTTGGCCCGCACAATAGTGAGGATGAAATCCTCACGCTAACCACTGAATGACAGTCCTTATCGCAAGGGACAGACTTCCAATCTGCATCTGAACAGTCCCGCGCAATGAGTCTAGGTGGAATCCGCTACTCCCTCCTGCTAACTGTCGTCTTCTCCGGCCGCGCCTGAACACTCACACGGCTACACCAGCCCAAACTCGGTTAGGAGAGTCTGCAGAAGACTTTACACTCCGCGCATATATATGCCAGCTCACGTCTTTGCGGGTGGAATGGACTGAGAGCTCCCGAGATTAGACCCGAGTCCTAGAAGTATTACACTATGATTTCACGCCAACTCTATATTTCCTTGTCATGCTGTATAAAAGGAGTAAACACTTTCTGTGACTTGCAAGCCGTGGTCCTTGCTGAGAATGCCACGCAAATGGAGGGGCCACGATCCAATAACAATCTACTGTGATTACTTGCTACCTGCGTGACGTTTCCTTCTATGGATATTTGCTCTTATGCATATCGATTCTGAATTCTGAATGTAAAGTTAAAAACTGATGCTTGTACTTCCGCTATTAAATTCCAATGTGAAACCTGAATAGTTCCACCTCAATGAGAAAGTTAGGGCTACGTCCAACTTTACAGTTTTTCTTCAAGGGGCTACGTCCTCAAGAAATAGACCAGTCACAAATTGCAACCAGATTCATTTATCTTTAGTTTATAAAATCTCATGGTGCTTTTCCCAAGGAAGATCTCTTCCTTTTATAACCTCGAAGTGAGGGAAAGCAACGCTTTTTAAGATATGTGGGACAAAAAGGTTTCATAAAGTGACTTTAAGTCACTTAAGTCACTTTTATAATATAAAGTACATAAAGTGACTTTATAATTCCTTATTATAAAATAAAGTGACTTTTCTTTTGTAAAGTGAACCCAGTAATAGAAGCTCGCCCACTGAAGCCTGTGACTGGCTGACATCCTCTGACAGATCCATTAGCCTACCCGGATGGGGGAGATAGACTAATCTGGCACCCTACTGGCCTACTGCGGAATTGGGGACATTTGCACTGGGATACAAAATTATAAATTCCTCTAATCTTGAAGGGGATTGGCCAATTCATCTATGTTGGCATAAGTATGGTTCCCCCAAAGCTAGAGGCTTTGCTTGCAAAACCATTCCGAAGAAATTCCTAACTGCTGATAAATTTAAAACTCTTAGTTTTGCTAGCCTTTCTAAGTGTTCTTTGTGCAATAGGGCAGAAGAGATGATGAATCACCTATTAGTTAGTTGTCCATTTACAACAAAAAATGCAAGCAATGGTAATGTACCAAATTGGGCTGGATGGAAGCATTACTTGAGGATGACCTCGAAATTTTCAAATCTTGGCCCATAATTATAAGTTCTTTGCTCCTCATCCATGAAGTTTGGAAGGAGAGAAACAAACCCATCTTTGTAGACACCAAAGTGGAAGTAGCAAATTGGCAATTGAAGAAGTGATGCTCGCTAGATCAGCATCTATAGGAGTTGAGAAAAGATATACATACTAGGTCAGTGAGATTCTAAAGAAATGGAAGGAGTTGTAAGTATTCCCTATCTAGTGGGGTAGAAGAGTCTATTCATCCATTATCCATTAACCCAAGGGGTGAAATCTAGTGAGAAGCCCCCCAGAGGCTGGTATAAAATAAACTTTGACAAAGCTGCCTGAGGCAATCTTGGTTCATCAAATGCAAGATGTATCATCAGGGACTCAAAGGGGGGTCTCTTTTAGCATTAAAAAAATGAAGGCACCAACAATGAGGTGGAAGCCCAAGATGAAAGATCTACTACTAGGGCTAAGATTTGAAAGGCAAGTGGAATTGATGCAATACAGATTGAAGGATCTATGGCTATCCTTAATGTAGTGAGAAGGAAATAAGAACAGGCTACCCAAACTAGAAAAGTAATAACTAAACTTCAATTTATTTTGTACCTATTCTTTCTACTTTCTACTTTTAGCTAGAAAGTGCAAGCATTTGTCAAATGTCATAAATTGCTCGAGTCGGAAAATTATAAAATCCCGTCTTGCTGTTTAACTTTGTTCCCATACCCGAGAGCAAAAGACAACAATTTTCTTTAGCTGGATCACTTTGCATGCTGAAAACCACAGAATTATCTTGTGTATATTACAAAAAGCTAAAGATCATCCCCATAGGTCCTAGGGTTTAGTTTTATTTTTAGAGACATGGGGAACTTCCCCTTCTAACTTAAAGAAAGGATTATCCTTACACATTGTTCCGTTTTGTGTTGTCTAAAAGGGACAAATTAAAATGCTAACAACGTAATATCTACAATCACGACTAATATTGTATTTTTGTCTGTATTGTATAGGCATAATTTATTCTGCAGGTTCGAACTGCTTCTTGTCTGTCAACAAGCTAAAATCAGTTTTAGTGCAAGCCTCAAGGAAGCGTTGTCCGAATAATTTTTGAAGGAAGTCATGTACCACAAGGGGGTAGAGGAAAATTGCTTTAGATTATTATGCACAACTGACGTGCATCCATAACTATCAGTTTAACCCATTTTATTAACAATAATCATCATAGTATATGGCTGTCATACAGTTACATGGGATATTTAAACCATTAATTAGCCAAATTTAGTAAATATTACTGCTACGATGTGATCAGCGTGTTGATTTTTCTGGCTTTCTAATTCATTGGCATCTATAGGTGGCCATACAAAAAAGTTCCAAAGTTTTACGGTTGCCCCATCCTCTACTGTTCCAAGCAACAAAACTGTAAAGCAAGCCTCTTAGATTCAGAGCAAGTGCAAAGGATGTGGAAAAGTTAAATAATAAACACTCACAGATATCTTTGATTTTGAAATATATGAAGAGATCACAAATATAAGTACATTTCAAGATGAAGTAATTTGAAAAATTAATATATATTCATAAATTTGGAAAAATTATGGGAAAAAATGAAAAAATATAATCATTATCTTTGTTAGCAATTACTATTTGTTACAAACAAGATTTTTTGCATGAATAGAAGATTTAATAACAAACAAGACATTTTGCATGAATAGAAGATTTAATGTTAATTGTTAAAAATTATATTTATCTTTTATAAATTACACTCATATTGCATGCAATACATGGGTGCAAACAACCAATTGTTCAGATTTTAGAGAGTCACAAATACATGCAAAGAGAAGATAGCAAAACCTCATGATGAATGTGATCACAAGTCCAAGCAACTGACACCTGTGAACCCTAAAATATTCAGAAAAGTTGAATTCCATATCCAAATGGAAAAGTAGTTTGATAAACATAATTTTAATTGTTCCCACATCACTACAAGAAACAATTCATGCTATTGATTAAACAGATAAAATAAGAAGCATAGGTTATGAAGTCAACTACTTAATGCAAAAGAAGATTCATGAACATAGAACTGAATCAAGAAGAGACAAGAATTCCAATCTTCTTAAGAGGACAAACTAAGCCTGAAAGTGAATTTCTTATTTATTTAAATAAAGACTACTTTCCATTAATGGAAAGTATATCAAGATGCCAAATATAATTACTTAAACAACGAGAACTTATCAAATGATCACTTAAAACTCACCTTTCTTTTACTGACATAAGGCTGTAATTCAACCAGATTCTTGGTGTTTGTTACACAGTTTTTCTCTGCCTCAAACTCCCTCATTGAATCCTTTCGAGAACCAGCTTGCCAAACTCTGCCAAAATTAGGTAACCAAGAGGAATCATTTGCAACACTTGTACTAGGTATCTCTCCATTTAGCTCCCTTTCTAGCTCAACCCTTCTTCGTTCTGCCCAGGCAGCACCAACACGTTTTGGATTCCTCATCTTCTTAAGCTTTCTTTCTTGATTCTTTGATAGTCTCTGGATGCCCGCAGATATTCCACCTGTACTGCTAAAGATAACTTCATTCTCTCCATCCACTGTCAACCAAGGGGGAGGTGCACCAGTATGTATATTTTCTTTCACCTCCCCGGGACGTAGAGAAGGGGCATGAATACATGTAAGATGGTGTTCTATTCCTGAGTAAACAAAGAGAGTATATTAGCCATTAAATTAAAAGAGACTTGAGCAAAGAATTAGGCCTTCAAGCTTGATGTTGAGCTCATTAGTTGTTTAGTAATTACCCTGGTGCCCATCTTGCAAAGAACATCCTACATTGTAGCCCTGAAAACATGTAAACAATACATTACCACAAAGAAGGTCAACTGCAGATACAAAATAACAGAAAAAACTTATCCAGGTGAAAAAACGAAAGCTTAAATCCTAAAAGTTACCTTTTTCAAATGTTACAACTACTTGATCAATACACAGTAATACTACTGAATTCAAACAAGTCATCTTCCAGTAACAGAGAAAAATTCAGAGAGCAATGAAAGACACGATGAAAAAATCTGTGGACAATATGTGAAGCAATCTGCATATGGACAATTTTGAACACTTGGACAAACAAATTCTAGTAGCACAATATAAGGAATGAACATCTTGAAAAGCATAATAAGTTCTTGGGGATCAAGTAATAATAGTTTATTAACAAAATTAAAGGTAGAGAAAACAATGAGACTCAAAGGATTCATTTAATTTGATTAAGAAATTAGTTATGATATAAAATGAACATGCAGAGACAAATCAAGCCATATACAGAATGTGCCCTACAAAACAATTATTGATTCGCACCAACGGTCCGAAGATGGTAGCATGGAGGCCTACCTAATAACCTAGCTAGTAAATTACCAAGTTATAAAGAACAAACAAGTGGAAAAAACGCACCTGCCTAATACAAATTCATGATACAAGGACTTAGTGGAATAATACCAGTGTTCCATTGCCCGTTGGGAACAGGGGGACGGGGGGACAGCGAGATGGATTTCAAGGACGGAGGGGACAAAGGGCCTAAGTTTGGGGATGGCGAGGGGACGGTGGCAAGGGGAGTGGCGGCGAGGCAATGCAATATACATATAGTACTTGAAATGCTAGTTATGAAAAGATGTATAAGAATTACATTTCAAATGAAACTTTGGCAAATTAGTAAAATAGCGAAATTGCAAATACTAAAAACTTGAGTAATGAACATTGAATACTAAATAAAATTTCAATTTGACAAATGTAATTATCAAATCGACAAATGGAGATTTCTACTATATCAAAAATATCATAAAGATGATTACAACGAGTAGCATGATGGACCTAGATGGGACCCACCATAAATTAGGGTTCGAACAGAACCCTACAAGTAGAAGAAATTGCATTCAAAAAAAAAAAAAATTTATGCCGTCTGGCCACTGGAGACACGCAAATGTCCCCGAGACAGTGAAGGAACATCTAGACATCCCAGAGTAGTTGTGTCCTTCCCCCATCCCCGGACGGTGCGGCAACAGTGGTAGGATGGCGAGGGGACATGTCGTCCCAAACCCCACATCTCGGGGACATCCCTATCTCTGAAATGCAAGGGTTTGGGGGCAGAAACACGTCCTCGTGTTTCACTAAATAATACTCTTCTATTCAAACTAAACAGGTATAGTAGATGTGTGCAAAGAACTAGAAGGCAGAGAATGAGGATGAGAAAATACTTCCTACCTGATTTCCCTAGCTAAAGTTCTTATGGATCTACACATATCAATTTTAGGGGCCAAATACAATTATACACACACAAAAGAGGTAGGTACAATCAAGAGCAATTACAGAATCGTTAAGAACCTTAAGAATCAACAGTTTGCCTTCCTGTTGATGTGCCAGTTTGTCTTTGAGGTTTATGTTGTATGGGCTGATCTTCTAGTGTGACACCAACTAGCATGGATCCTAACTGGTCCCAAATCCTTATATGTTATCCACCACCTAGGGGAGCACCAGCTAAGTTGTGGAATGGAATGTCAATCTATACAGAAATTGGTGCTAGCCTGTGCAGAGTTGTTTGTGAGACCAATCAGAAAGTCAAACAAGTCCTAATTCAAATCTTTTGCCCCTTCTTCCGATTCGGGTGCGGATGCGGATGTGGGTGCGAGAATCGGATGCGCAAAATTTTTTTGGGGGGTTTTGGATGCATTTATATATATATATATATATGATGCATTAAGGCACACTTAGTGCTTCTAGTGTTACTACTATTGTTAGGGTAAGAGGATCTGTTGAACCTGCTGTTGAACTTGTTCGATCTGCCTCAAGAACCTTTCTACCTTCTGCTCTTTCTTTTGCTATGAGCACACTCACATGCTTGTTGGCATGCAGGAGCTGATTTCAAAGGGCAAGGGTAGCTGGAACTCAAGACATGTTTAAAACACATGAAACACATTGTCCACTCTCAATTATAACTTCCATATGTTCAAATTTTGACTATTACAAAAGGAGCATGATTTTCAAGTTATTTTGACTATTTGCAGGTGTTAGGAGCAAGAGTTCCAATATCTCCATTTGGCCATGATAAACACTTGCACTTGACTAGATTTAGAGGCATGAGCAGCATAAGTTCACTCTTTTGGAGCTTTCTTCAATTTTGAAGGTTTCTCCATGCGTATCTCATATGTTCAGTCTCTTTGATGTTGTGTGTTGCATTTGTTGGATGTTTTTCTACTTGTTTCCCATGTTTGTTTGCATAGTCTAATTTTCTAACTGGAATCTTAAACACATTCAAGATAATTTCAGTTCATGGGAATATGCATAGAGTTGACGAATCAATAAATCTGCAATTGGTGATTGTTTTTGGAAGGTCCCTCTAAAATATACAGATAAAGAGGTATCCAGGTAAGGTTTGTTATCCTTGAAAAAAGTGACTAATTAAAAGAGGCTATTTGCTGCTTATACTCATGACTAGGTTAATTGGAAGTGATGATTTGGTTCTTTTTGAGCTTGATCCATAGTTGCAAGGAAATGAGATTACTCACAGGACTCACAAGTACTTGTGAGCTAAAAATGCAAACAACTCACCATATTACTCAGCCCCAAGTAATATCTAAAACTCACCATGATATTTTTTGGAAATCTCGCCAGATACATAGAAAATCAGCTAAACTCACAACTAGGACAAAAAACAGCCCACATGTAAAAGGCCAAATTGAGGACAGATATTTACACTTTAAAGTTTGTTTGTGCACGTTTTTGGTCAATGACATATGGTAGATGCTGGACACGGATTTTTTGGGTCGACAGATTGGTTGGCAGCTTCTTATGTGCTATGGCATTGTTTGATAGGAGGTTTTGTGTGCTGACAGTTCGGGCAACATGTGGCTTTGTATAACATGGTTTCAATCACTATTCGTGATTCTATTTTCTCAGGTCTGTTTGAATAACTGTTTGTGGATATGTGGGTCTCGGGTATCACGAGTTTTAACAATTAAAATTTGCCCACATTATTCTTTGGGCTCAAATCTGCTAACCACTCAGGTTCTATTTAATTTCCTTCAAGTTGTATTCGTCAAATACTATTGTATTGATAATTGCTAAGTTGCCGGTTCGGATTCCGGTTCGTATGTGGGTTCGAGATTTGGGTTCGAAATTCGTCCAAAAAAATTTTGGGCTGGGTTCGATTCGCTTTGGGTTCGTCCGTACAAGAAATTTAAAAAAAATAAAAAAATAATATATATATATATATATGTAAACATATGCAGCAGCAAATAAGTTCATACATTACTATGCTAATAATAAAGCAACATAGCAAAATACACCACCATATATATTGTCGTTTTAGTTCAAATGACATAACAAAATG
>MU223057.1:1588485-1617181 GCA_018584345.1 Thuja plicata | reverse complement strand
TGCAACTCAAGCAAACATTAAAACAAATAAATATATATCTAAAAAAACAAATATTCAGAGGCACTTTTTAATTGAAAGGGGTATGAAAACAAGTTATATTTATAAGTTTAAAATTTAAAATAGATTTGATTGTCTTTTAGATTTGATTCAAAATTGGATTCCAAATCAGTTATTATAGAATTCATTGTTGCTTTTATTGACTTTTTATTCTAGAATTGTCTAGAAGATCTTATAATTCAAATGCAACTTTATTTTAAAATTAAAATTAAATGTGTAGGAGAATCTTATAGTTAGCCTTAAGATCAATTAAAAATTAGAGTTGAATAAAGTTATATATATTTATCCAAAATTTAAGTGATGGACTTAAGCTATTATTTAGATGGGAATTAAGGTATATATATATATATATATATATATATATATATATATATAACCTTAATAAGGAATGTCCAAAATTCCTTTATTGTGGTTTAATTAGCATTTACATATAAGTTTCATCATTAGAGCTCTTTAATATAAATGCGATAATTATTTTAATAAGACATTGTTAAACTCAATTAACTTTTAGTGTATACACTTAAGATAGAATAAATGTTTAATATACTTTAAGTATGAACTTAAATTAATTTTAAAAACGTTAGAGTAAGTATTAAAGTTGATTTATCAAAAGTAAATTAACTATTTAATTAGAACATTACTATTATCGTTTTGAGTAGCAAATAACCATTGCTAGGGTAATGTTATTTAATCAATTTAAATAGGATCTAAATTTAGGTGTTATTTTGTTTTAAAAATTTAGTATTATCGATTTAATATTTAAATCAATTAGGCATCCACAAAAAAATTATTCATTAGATTATTATCTAGTGTTATTGAAATGATATGTTATTTAGAAATCATTTAATATGATCAGACAAGTTATCAAGTTAAATGATCATTTAAACGTTGTAATTATCTTTAGACTTAATCGACCCCTTTTTAAACGACTAGTGGATTACTTAGTCAAACCTAGTCAACTAAGGTATGCTAGAACCTGATTAGGACCCTAGACTTGCAACCTATAACGCCACCCGTAGTTAACTTTAAAGGCTTGTGTATGTCTATCAGTAGTAAACGTTAACCTTTTTGATAAAAAATTCGTAGTTGTGTTTTGCCCAACTTTTGGGCATGACAGAATAAAAAAACTTACACAGATGAGAAGAAGAATAAGCAGATTTGCTACCGAAATGAATCTGATCACTTAACTTAATTAAGCCTTCTCTAATACCATGTTGATTTTATAGTAGAAATAGTGTAATATAGAGTTCAGATGACTCAAAAAATAAAACACAAAATTTACCCTGGGAAAACCCTCCAATTTGAGGGGAAAAACCCAGCCACACCAAAAAAAGAATACCTTATTGAATAATAATAAAAGTCTGAATACAATCCTCACAAACTTCTAAGACTGCACACACTTAAAGATAAATACACAGCTATCTCTTTTAACAATATTGAACCTGCAATACAAAATTACAAATACTTCGCATAGAATGCACCTGATAATCACAGTACAGAATACACCCGATAATCACAATACAAGACCTATACAATGATCACTCCTCAACACGTATACAACAATAGATACCCAGAACACATACAATGATCACTGTCTCACTGTCCAACTTGCATACGATAATCACCCCGATGAATACCAACGAAATAATCTCCTGAAAGAACACCTCCCGTAAACATAGAATGTGAACGATCATGACTGAAACAATAAGACCTGTCCATAACCTGCAACGGTCCAAGAATATCCATCATAACAGCAACCATAATGACCTCCACGTCATACACAAGATGGTGCCTTCCAGTTTTGTTTGTTGTAACTTTTCACTAAATCCACCGTGTCTATTCAAAGACTTCATCACATGGGATATGAAACAAATGTAACCATGTCTATTCAAAGACTCCATCGCATGGAATATGAAGCAAGTGTCTATACAATACCTTAGACTGACGAAACATATGAAGAAAAGAATCGTTGGCAATAGAATGAGCAGCAGAGAGGCAACCAGCTCCAATTAATATCATATATAGCACAAATAATGCAGAATCAGAAAATTCAATTATGGAATGGATAGCTCAGATAGAGAAGAATATCGCAGGTATAATAGATAGCTCCCGCAGCTACAACCCGCCAGAACAACAAATTCACTATTCTGGAGTTTTTACTTTTTTCTGCGTTTTAGCGGAGTCCTGAGTTTTTTTCAGATTTTAGGTCAGCTAAGTTATTGCCAAGCCCAAGTTATTCAACTATGGTGAGATTCATGGTAAGAGACATGGGTAAAGAAATAGATAAGGATGGAGTACAGTTCTAAGGGTTGGATGACAATGTTGCTCATATTTCTCTTAGGTGGAAAATTGGACAGGCTGGAAAATATTATCTTGCCTTGACAGAATAACAGATTGTTGCACAAGAGAATGATTTGAAGAGACAAGAGCTCAAGAGGACTGAATTTGAACAAGGAGACTTGTCTTCTAGCAGCCACACTGGTTTTCTTGAAGGCTGAGGGAAAGGTGGACATAATAACTATGACAGGGCACGAACAAGAACTAATGTTGTGTTGAAGATTGTAGCTGCGATAGAGATCTTTATCTCTGATTTTGCTATATAATGAAATTGGGACAATACCTCTGTATTGCGTCACAGCTAGAGAAGATATTTATGATGATATTTCCGTCATTTCAAGTGAGCAGAATGTGGCATTCAATGTGTGCTAGGTGTCACACTCTAACTATTTGACATTTTATTATATGAAGAGACATGGGACATGCGAAGAGTCATGCGTATGGAAATATGAAGAGACTTGTTTTTGGAAATTGAAGAGACCTTCGGTTGTGATATGAAGAGTCTCTCAATTCTATATATTTATGTGATTGCTTTGTGTGTGTAGTTGTTGCATCAAGTTGAAAACATTGTACTTGAACTTCTATTATTAATAAAAGAGATATTTTTCTGGTGTGGCTGGGTTTTTCCCTCTAGTTGGAGGGTTTTCCAAAGATAAAGTCGTTGTGCCTTTTGTACCTATTTTGTTCTGCTTTTGTTTATTGTTGTTTATCATTATTTATCGGCTAAACATTAACATGGTATCAGAGCTTGAACAGCCCTGACTCTCTCACGAGAGGGGCTGGTGGTTGATCAGTAATTTGTAGATGTTCATTGAGCTGGTTCGATATTGAGGAGAAACTAAGCTTAATTACTGAAGATGGAAAAAAAAGAGGCTTCAATTTATTGTTGCTGTTGGAGATTCAGATTTGATATCTGTCATGGGTAGGCATGTAATGTTTATTATCAAAGGATTAGAGGCGGCAATAAGGGTGGTTCGTCTTCTTGTAGTGTGCTTGAGCTGTGAGGAAGATTAAACAATGAAGAGATAAGTATTTTATAATTATACCTTTGAATATTGATCATGAATTTTATGAGGTTAATTCATGCAATAACATTGGGAATAGTGAATCTTGTATACTTCTAGCATTAGTTTGTATATTTCTCTTTGGGATCTAGTTTGAGTCTCTTTCTAATCTCTCTAAATGCTTCCAGGATAGATCAAGGAGCACAAGGATGATGAGAGATTGCAGCCTAAGCTGAGCTGGTGACTCTTGAAGAAAAAAAAGAATCTATTCTGATTATCTTGTGTTCGTTTCTTCTGATAGGAGGAAATAAGATTCAAAGGGAGATTGAGCAACAGAGGGAGAGTGCTATGTCCTTTGCAGAGGGTCAACAAGCTTGTGTAGCAATGTGACTGCAAAATTGTTGACAAACATTGGAGACAATTTTCCTGGTATTGTGATAATCAAAGCCATGAGAATGTTGCCCCTGTTGAGAGGGAGTCTCAGTATTTTGATGATATTTTATGTGTTTTAATGAGTTCTTCTCTGAGAGGGAGAAGTTTGAGGTGCAATCCCTTGTTAATGAGTTCTTCTCTGAGAGGGAGAAGTTCGAGGTGCAATCCCTTGTTAATGAGTTCTTCTCCGAGAGGGAGAAGTTCGAGGTGAAATCCATCGTTAATGACTTCTTCTCTACGAGAGAAGCTCGAGGTGAAATCCCTTGTTAATGAGTTCTCTGCGAGGAAAGTTCGAAGTGCAATCCCTTGTTAATGAGTTCTTCTCTGCGAGAGAAGTTCGAGGTGAAATCCCTTGTTCCACCCTCTGGGAGTAGCTATGGTGGATCCACCCTCTGCGAGTAGGCAAGGTGGTAATGCATTCTTCTCTGAGAGAAGTTTGAGGTGAAAGCCCTTGTTTCACCCTCTAGGAGTAGCCATGGTGGAAGTCATGTGTGTGACTCCATGACTTTAATTTTATGCACTTATGAAGTAACTATGATGAATAATGTAATGCTGAGATAACAATGTGATGAGAATTTATTATTGACATCTTTGGTTGCAGCTATGTGTGCCTACCATACTAAAGATCTCTCTCTTGCTAAGAGGGAGTGTTGAAAATTGTAGCTGCGATAGAGATCTTTATCTCTGATTTTGCTATATGTTGAAATTGGGACAATACCTCTGTATTGCGTCATAGCTAGAGAAGATATTTATGATGGTATTTCTGTCATTTTAAGTGAGCACAATGTGGCATTCAATGTGTGCTAGGTGTCACACTCTAAATATTTGACATTTCATTATATGAAGAGACATGGGACATGCGAAGAGTCATGCATTTGGAAATATGAAGAGACTTGTTTTAGGAAATTGAAGAGACCTTCGGTTGTGATATGAAGAGCCTCCCAAATCTATATATTTATGTGATTGCTTTGTGTGTGTAGTTGTTGCATCAAGTTGAAAGCATTGTACTTGAACTTCTATTATTAATACGAGATTTTTCTGGTGTGGCTGGGTTTTTCCCTCTAGTTGGAGGGTTTTCCCAGGATAAAGTCGTTGAGCCTTTTGCACCTATTTTGTTCTACTTTTGTTTATTATTGTTTATCATTATTTCTGCGCTAAACATTAACATGTTGTCCTCATTGTGAAAGAAATGTGCACAAGAAACTTGTTGGAAGTTACATCCGTAGTTAACTCCTTCAAGAAACAAGATGAAGAAGATCATAAATGTTATATATGTAAGGAAAGGTCCAGAGACAGATTGTAGCTCTGAGATTGATGAGAGATTGTCATGTGCCACAATTCAAACAGTTGACTGTCGTTGATGATGGGTCTCAAAGTGAAGAAGAACCAACCAAACTCTTCCACATCAAGATACAAGTGTAAGGGGAAAAGCAAGATGGTCTTTTTAATACACGCAAATCTGATTTCACAAAAGCTGGTGGGCAAACTGAAAATCACCTAGATCCTTAATTCTCCGGACGGTATGTCATGTCCCTTTCTTCAAACTAAGGATATAATTTAATAATTTTATTTAAGTTGCTTAAAAAGTCATTTTAACTTTATGAAAAGACAGCTTATATTTTATTATTGAATTATAAAGTACCTCTAAATGAAATTATTAAGTGTTTTTAAAAAGAGGGTCCAATTTGATGTTGCTAGGCCATGGGGCAAAATAAAATATTAAATTAAAATGAAAACAAAATTCTAGATACTTCTTCTAGAGGGTTAAAATAAGCAAATAGGTGATTATATAAAGAGTTGAGCTTAAGGAAAATCACTCATTGTTACCACTTTTTTGAAGATTGAGCATGTGACGTTCATCTTTTGGCCAAAGGACGAAAACCCTCTAGGTAATGAAATCAGAGTGCAGAAACCTTTTATCCAACAGAGACATTCCATACACAGATTGCATTTGCATGGAAAAATCAGTTCAGAAGTATATTTAAGATATCAAAAGATTGTGTTGAAGATCAAAAGATTTTCAGATTTCAGTTGGTTTTGGATTTTCAATTTTCCATCATTTTTTCAAATTGGCATTTGCAATTATATATATTCCAACTCAAGGATATTTCAAAATATTATATTTTTATTTAAGTACCAACTATTACTTAGCTGTATCCCTTGGTGAATACCATATTGCTTTAATTAGTATTGATTTCTTTCTTAAGTAAAAATGTTGAATCATATTGAAGGGCTATACCAGTATATTAATATTACTAAAAATTTATTTGATATCAGCCACAAATTCGTATGTTGCATTAGAAAGCCCTGCTAATTGTTATTGCAATTTGCAGCCATACCATTTATAATAGTCTGATCACAGCTTTTGAAGGTTTAGAAACTACCTTACAATAGAAAGGAAGCAAATAATATAATCGTGGGCCCCATAATTTTCAAGGATTCTTATAATTGATGACTTTTCACCTGCTTGGGTGCCGACAAAGGTAAGGCAAGTCGAGTAAATTTAATGTGTTCACTTATTTCTTTTTATTGCCATACCTTTATCAAATGTAGATAGGAGGATATGAAAGGTGCTGCAGTACTTTTCTAGCTGTAACCTTTCAAGTTTATATTCTCTTTAGTACGGTGCCATACACTTTTAAATGGACCATACATTCTCAAAAGGAATTAATACTATTCGACTGCCATATTAAGAAGGAATCGTAGCCTGTTTTTGAATATATATATATATATACACACACTTTTTTGGGTACATGATGTACCATTAGCAATGGTTTTATACATACATACATACATGTGTGTGTGTGTGTGTGTATACACATATACATATACATATATATACACACATACATACATATAAATACCTTTTCGGGGTACACGGTTCACTATTGGCAATGGTTTTAAACATAGTTTGACAGACTTTCTTGACAAGGGGATGCGGGGATAGGTTTTAAGGATGGGGGGACCAGAGACCTAAATCCGGGGACAACGAGGTGGGGGCGGCGGAGCAGCAATGGGGACGGGGTGTTGCTGATATACAAATTGAGTAGAATTAAAATCTTCAAGGAAAAATCTGCGATATAACATCTCTACGAGTGACCCATCAAAGGAAAACTAGTTTTCACAAAGTTAAAGGTTGCAATCGCTATGTTATAACATGTGCATATAGCAAGCGACCCAGTGGAGGTGGCAAAAGTGGTGTTGTTGTGGGGGGATGTTTCCCCATGTCCCCAAGTCTCATAAACGTCCCTCTACTAGGGATACGAGGTTTTCTCGGGGAGACGCATCCTAGTAAAAAATGTCAATGGTACAGTATATATATACACCATTTTGGGTACATGATGTACCATTGGCAGTGGTTTTATGCTAAGTCACAAGGTTCGAATTCGAGTTCGTGTTCGGCAACAATAAAATTCGGATGAAATTCGATAAGAACAAAAAATTCGACATTAAATTTGCCTTCTATATATATATAATTAAAAATATATTAAATATAAAATATATTTTAATTTTAAATCTTGATGTTAAAAATAAAATAAATATAATAATAAATTAAAATAATTTAAAATAATATTAAACTTTTATCTATTAAATGTTTTTTCAATAAAATTTTAATAAAATACAATTATATTTAAATTTTTTATAACGTTAATTATGCATATTTAATATTTTATAAAACATCCAAAGATAAACAAAAACTTCTAAATAGTAATCTAATCTCTCGATATATTGGTTCGCCTTCTCGGAAGCTAAATCGAATATGCAAAAATTTGCAGAAGAAATCCCCGCCAAATAATTGCTCCCAAGGTCTAAGAAATTATGTTGAAGAAATTTGTGCCAAAGAACTTGCGGCTCGTGGTTCATTCCTCCGGCTCGTGGTTCATTCACACGTTGCAGAAGAAATGTGTGGCTCGTCCGTTATAGTTCGTCTGTCACACTGTAGAAGAAATGCTCGCCACAGAAGAAATGCTCGCCACAAAAGAAATGCTCGCCACAAAAGAAATCGCGATTGGATGATCTTAATGAACTCATTTTTTGACAGCAGGGGCTTTGAACTTATTTTAAAACCTGTTAAACCCCTAACAAAAACATTTTTGCAAAAATATACTTCTCAAAAAAAATATTGTTGCTTATCCGTACGAATATAGACGCGAATTTTACGAACTTCATACCTATTTGAAATGTTCACCGAATTTCGAACTTCAAGCATGAAATTCAGCGAACCCTGTGACTTAGGTTTTATGTATGTATGCATGTATGTATGTACAAATACATACATCATATATATATACACGTACATATATATATATGATGTACCATTGCCAATTGTTTTCATAGTTATTCAAAAAATTTAATAAGATTGTTTTTGACTCCAAGCTTCAGTTTCAGCTTTGAGAGGGATTTGATTATTTACAGCTGCTTGAGATTATTCTTTATCAACAATACAACTCTCCATTCCTCCTACCATATTTCAGATTCCATACTAACCTTATAGTGGTATCATTCAAGAAATTTACTCTGGTTCAAATCTCATTATGGTGCACATTATAGCAGCAAATGACAATTTTTTAACTTTTTGGCCAATTAAGGGTTAGGACATGCGCCTCTGCTGAGTATGGACAATTTTCTTTTTGAATCACTGTGCAGAATACATTATGGCGTGCACCTGGCAGTCTTTTGCCACTTTTCAGATGTCCACAACTTTTCTGATCTGGTAGTTTTATGATGTGCTTTGGGATCAAGATGTTCATTTTGAGTTTAGGTCATTTCTGGTTGGTCGTCTACAAATGCACGTCAGTGGTCTTGAAGTCCTTTTTTATGTTTTGTCTCTACTTTTGCTAGAGCATATCTGAACCTTTCCTGGGCACTTTCAAACATATCAATCTCCTGTCTTCAGCAAGGCATTATGGAATACTCCTCATGCATGAAATCAGGAACAAAATAACCACATCCACGAGAGGAGTGATCACTTTTCCTACAAAGGTGTCCTTAAACCTATAATATCCTGTTCTTTTTGTGCAATTGCCCAACTCAGCTCAGCTCTGCACCTTTCAATATTAGTTTGCATTCATCCTTAATGACAAGGGCTTCACATATAGTCTGTCACTTCTGTCTTATTATGGGCAACCATACTACTAGGGGTGATTTCAGTAAGCAGTAAAACAGCCTACTGTCATGAATCCATTATTGAACTGATTCTACCAGACAATTTCAAGTAGAACAAGAGGTAGAATAGAATTGGTAACATCATGTACCTGGTTGATATCCTGCAACATGTTAGTAAATCATTGAAACATAATCCACAAAATAGATCTTCCTTATTAGAGACATTAAAAGCATGAAAATTTCCTACTAGGGTTATAGATATCATCCCTCTTGGCCATCATGTGGCCCTTTGCCATCCATATGAGGGGGTGTACCTAGTGAGGAATCCTATAGTCGTTCCCCTCTTCCATTGTCACCCTTATCCTCCTTATGGTTAGAGTTCCTTAACTTAATGGTCAACCATGGTAAGGGTTTGGTGAAACTACAACAGGGTGTCCATGATGTCCTTCCCTTCTAAGCCCAAGAGCAGGGCACTCCTTCCACCCTCTTGGCCTCATGGGACTATCCATCACCAGTACCACCATAAGGTGGCATTCTTAAAAGTGTTGATGTAATAGCAGCGAGAGATATCTTTCTCTCTGAATTATATTGATCATCGTTAGAGAGTAAATACCGAACTTCCTTCCCATTAGGATATCGCTCAGGATATCAAGCATATATATAGTCATATTTACAATGCAGAGATATTACAGAGAATATCATTGATCAATGATTAAATATGACCGGCCACGCTAATAGAGGTTCATATCGACTTTGCCCAAGGAATTCATTAATCTGGAAAGAGCGATTATAATGACATACGATTCGTTTAACATGCTGGCCGATAAAGATAAAAGACATATGATTGGTCAGTCAAAATACAAGTCAGCAAATGTGTGCCACGTCACTTGACAAATCAGAGATGTGATTTGTTAGAAGTAAATAAAAGGTGTGATTCATATTTGTTATGAAGAGGAACGATCGGGAGAGATACATTTCTTACCGTCAAGGGTTGCAACCGTTCCTTTCCCAAGGTATATAATGGGACTCGGTACCTTTCCCTCAGCAATCATCGAATGAGAAATCAGATATACCTAAAGAATACCTCATGGTCATAATGCAAATCTGTGTATAGCAGATATATCAAGGAGAAGCAGATCGATATATATATTACAGGCATATAGATATATATTACAGGCATATAAATATATATTCATAGGCAGATCAATATATTATTGTGATCACTCATATCATCGGTCCAGTGTTGACTGATTGTAATCAGACTTCTGCCATTCATAGTAAATATATTTATATTATGTTGCTGGGTTTTTCTCCCTCAAGGAGGGTTTTCCCAGGGTAATACTGTGTCTTATTTTTTTTTAATTTGTTAATTTCTGCTTAAATATCTCTGATTATAAAATCAACAAGAAGAGGACCTCATAAATGTTTCCCCTCCTTGTATTCCCCTATTATCCCTATCATTTTAATTAAAAGGGGGAAATAAAGTGACAAGGAAAAGGAATATGAAGAGACGTCAGAAGGAAAACGAAGAGTCACGGGGATGTGCTATAAAAGAACATTGAGAGGCTCATTCTCATCATGCTTGGTTTATGTTTGGTTAATGTTTTCCCTTGGAGAATTCTAGGAAGCTTTGGCTTTCAGTTTTGAAAACCTAAGGACGAAAACCTAAGGACGGAAACCCAATTCATCTTTGGAGGTGGATTTGCGACGGAATTTATAGTTGGGCAAATTTGTGAAGATTTCATCTGAAGATAAACTTGCAATAATAGAGGTATTTCATATATATTCGGTAAATAAGATTGTAATGATTTACCTATTTGATGGTTATATTCATTTCAAACCTCAATTTCAGTCTAATATTATATGGTTTTCAATATAATCTGTTGGATAAATAGAAATCAGTTTTGTTGCAAAACGTTTGTTTAATTTCTTGAGGTACATTTGAAAAAATCTGGAGAAAATATCCATAGGGGATATTTCGAATAGAAATCAGTTTTGTTGCAAAACGTTTGTTTAATTTCTTGAGGTACATTTGAAAAAATCTGGAGCAAATATCCATAGGGGATATTTCGATATCCTTAATTAAGGTTGGAAATTCCAAGTTTGAAATGCAAAATCCTTAGCCAAGTGGGATTTTCACCCCAAAGATCATGAAAATCCTTACACAAATAGGAATTCTGCCCTCTAAAATGAGTTTGTCCTCACAGACATCAAAATCCCGCCCTCCAAATAAGGATTAATCCTAACACAAGTCGAAATTGCATTTGGAAATCCTTGTTCACATGAAAAATCCACTCAAGAAACCTTAACAAGGACAAAATTCCGCCCACCTATCCTTACATACACATAAATTCTGCCCAATAGTCCTTGATAGGGTCAAAATTCCACCCTTGACAATAAAAGAAATTTAAAATGGAAAGGGGATGCTAAGGTCGGCCCTCTACTTCAAAAAAATTGCAAATGAGCACCATATATATGGGAGATAGAAATATCATTTCCAAATTTAGAAGCAAGGCGAATCAATTGCGAATAACACCAGCAGACGAGCAGATTTCAAATGATTTCTAGGAATTAAAATAAGAAAATGAGCGAATTAGAATCTGAAGGAAGGAAAGCACTTTGAGAAGTGTGCAAGCTGAGGTGGTATCCAGTCATTTTCAACTAGTCAAATAGGTCCAAGTCGACATGTCCAAGTTCATTCAACCTGACTCAATTCACAAGTGGACATGTGGAAAGCATTTACTGTATTACTACAATCAATTTCCTCATTGGTTCATCCTTGAAAAGATTGTTACTTAAAAGCTTTGTTATCATCTTAATAGATAACATTAAATGTTTCTAGGTGGTAGTTGTAACTATAGTTTGAAAACTCGAAGTCGGGACTCAACAAAAAACTCGGCTAGGACTCAATAAGGACTCGGCAAATAAAAACAAAATAAGGGTTTTGAGTATGTTTTTTACGTTTCCTAAAAACTCGTGAGTCCTTGACTTGGACTCACTAGGGACTTGGCTCTCAAGCCCGTGGCGAGTTGACTTGCCAAGCCATGAGACTCACGAGCCTTGGTGAGTCTGTGGCGAGTCCCAAGAGTCTTCAAACTATGGTTGTAACCAACTTAATTTGGGTTTCATTGAATTATCTTGGTTGTTGATTTAGAATCAATCTAGGCCCTTCATTGTAATTGAGAGGTCTATATAAAAGCTTGGCCTTCTCCTTTGTAATCTCATTAATCATTAGATAGGAAAAGATTAGCAAATAAAAGTAGCAATAGGAGGAGATCAAAAGAAATTGTCAAGATTATGTTGAAGTTAATATACAATTTTCATAAAGATATGGTGGGTCTTTGTGTGTTCTTTCAACATTTTTGCATGGTTTCTACTTCTCAAGTTTAGTTAAAGTTCATTGATTTTAATGGAGAAATGTGGAGATAGTTAATGAATTCCTTGGCTCATACCATTTGTAATTTGTTGATTGCAAATTGTAGTGCATGGTTAATCTAAACCCACTTAAACACTAGTTCGAGTGTGGATCTTAGGACCAACTAAATAAATATTATTAATTATTTTAATTCAAAAAAAGGGGACATGACAAAGACAAACATCATGAATTCGAAAATAAAATAGTTAAGGAATTCTTTAGATAATTCAAAGATGTATTTGCTAATCTTAGGACTCTAATAGGGGGGCATTGCTCCTACACATATTCAGAAGAACGAAAATAAGCAATGTCCAAACATGTTTTCCTAAAGCCTCGTGTATAAATAGAATGTACGATACCCTGTATAAGCTTTGTTTTTATTATGTTCTGCCTTTTGCTAGAGTAGTTATTTAGTGCAATGTCAAGAGACTTTCAATGTTAAATACTTCTGCCTCGATGTTACTGTTTTTTTGCGTGCAAATTGATTCTTTGTTGCAGTGCTGTTTATTTTGTTTTGGTCCCTATGCCCCTTGAAAACAATGATTTTGATTATTCATCAGGCATTACATAGCAACAAAGTCTTTTTGTTGAATATTTCCTGAATATTTGGAAGCTGATTCTTAGGTCTAGGGAGATTACAAATTGATTGGAATAACTCCTCAATAGAAATTAGTCAATTTTAGAATGGTTGGCTTGCTCCAGAATTCAGAAAGACTCGAGTTTTTCAAATTTTTCACTAACACTTTGACCTGATGAAGTACATATTAAATCTAACCCTACGAATGCCATGGTGATTCACAACACCAATCCAATTTAATGAGCTGGTAAAAATTTTAAATATCAAAAAAAATTGGGGAAATATAATTTTAAAAAAATAATCAAAATCACAAATCAAGGTGATTAAAGTATATTTATGGAAGCTATAAACCATGGTCGGTAGTAGAACTATATGTCTACCCAATACCCAGTACTTGACTATATGTCAACCTGTGCTAAAAGAATAGGAGGGTAGACAAATGTACACTTGGGAATCAAAGACCTTATTGCAAAGAAGAAAAAAAATTTATTCCTTGTTCTTGATATACACTAGCTTTAAGGACTAAGGAACAATCCAATGCACCCACAACTTGGTTGAATCTAATTTAGCATGTTTGGAGTTTAGCCCCATTTTTGGGGGTTTGAGCATAGTTTGTTTTGGGCTTATTTTTGTGTGTTTCTTTCTTCACCCAATAATCTAGGTTCTAAATACTTGGGAGTTTTTTTTTCCACAATAGTCGCCATTTATTGTGACCGCAACACACCCAAATATGTTTCAAACTAAAGGCCTTTGGTTTTCATTCCAAGATTTTGTAATTGTTTCCCTTGGGTCGTTTTTTGTTGATCTTTCTTACCTCAATTTATCCTCTAGTTAATATTTTTGCTCAGCATTCTATCTTTCCTTTACAACTTTTTTGGTATCTCCTTGAGAACCATTGCTTCCCAAGTCCTTGAGCTTCTACGAATCCTGCAGTGGGCTTAGCTTCTCCATCTTTTTCTTTAATCCAAAACTCAAACCAGGTTTAAAGTGTATTAGATTAATCCATCATAGTTGTTTCCTTTTATCAGGTTCATTTCCTTGCTTTTCCCAAGATTTACCTCTGATAGCCTCACTGGCATGATATATCCTTTAACTAGATTCAAAATCGTTTTCCCTCAACTCCATTTTCTTGTTAGGTCCATTTCCCATATTTTCTCAGGTTTTAGTCCTCAATGGAGTCAACAATGCAAGAAAGCTTGTCCCATGGTATCCTAGTTGATTCAAGACTTAATCTATTCTTCAAGGCATCCAAATTTCAAATTTTCTAAGCCACATTTCATGAAATTATGAGATATGGGTTCTTTCTCAAACAGCCTATTCTTCATAATAATAAATATATCATTTACTTCCAATATTACCCTCAGACACAAACCTGAATTTTAATCTCATTTAATCACTGTCAAATCCATTTCCCTTATCACTTAGTTTTTCCCAATTTTACAAGTTTTCTTCAAATAAGACCCTTGGTCATGATCTTTTTATCAATTTTGTTTGGTCAATGTTAGGTTCACCTACTTTATCAAACAAAAAAGAAATTAGTTTTGTCTTTCATAGCCTTTATAGATGCAACCTATGCTCCCCCAAGTTTCAGGGAGAGGGGCAGCAGGGGACGGCGGGACATGTTTCTGATATGAGGGTACTTTTAGGCCATATTTTAGTGGACAGGACGAGACAGCTATTAAAAGAAGAAAAATTTTAAAATATAAAGAAATTTCAAATATTCATATAATAACATTGATAAATTCATCATAGACATTATAGAAGCTTAATACATAACATTAGACTTGAATTGAGATTTCACATGAGAATTGACAAAGTAACAAAATTCAAATGCTTTCATTGTCACTATGCATACATTTTTAATTCTTTTTTACAAATCTAAAGCCTCTCATTAATCTTGTAAACTACAGGCTGTCTTTAATGTGGTCTAGAGAAACATTGGATGCCATTCTTGTGTGTGGATAGGTTTGGGCAGTATCGTGTGGGGATACAATTGGGCAGTATCGTGTGGGGATTCTTGCACCACATTTTGAACTCTCAAGTATCAGTCATGCTTAATTGTATACCATGTTTATTACATCATAATCATTCCAAATCTTTTTGGAGATAGTGAGCCACAATACTTTGAATCTTGGTCACTGTTGTTATTGTGTCCTTTATCAACATCATGCAGTAACCTATTGGACATTATTTTTGAAGGTAAAGTATGGAGCAAGGGTCCCTCACCCATTATATTAAACTTTCCAATATTTTTGTTTGACATTTTTATCAAGTCTGTTTTTCCAAGATACTGAATCGGAAAAAGTTTAACAAAACCAACCTATTTAACTATCCAAAAACAACATTCAATAGCAGACAAACTTGAAACAAAAGCATGGAAAAGTATTACAGTGGAGGGACAGAAGGCTGGACTCTAGAGTGACCAGCTGCACCAGCTACTGCTCTAGTTGATTCAACCCCCTCTGCCACTCCAGCCACATGCAGCAGAAGAAAAATGACCTCAGAAGCCTTGTTAGTTTATTCATTCTCTGCAGAAGGTGATGTAGCTGCACTCGATTGTCTCAAATAGAAGAACTGGGCAACTTGTCACAACCAAGAGCTACAACAAAGATGCCACAGAGAAGCTCCATGTGTGCTGTAAGAATGTAAAATCTTTGTTCAAGTTCTCAAAAGGAAGCCACAGAAACTGATACATTAATCTCTACTCCCATGACATGTAATAATGGAATTGGATTCTCATAAAATTTTGAAGTGGAAATTGGAATGCAAACCAACATGACGGCGATTTTAAATTAATTGTACTATGCATGTCCAAAATAATTGTACTTTGCATGTCCATTTCCAAATTATTGGAACCCAAAACCTCTAAAATGGCCATTTCCCCCTTTGTAGCAGAGGGGAAAAATACAAGGAACCCCCCCCCCTCCCCCAACCCTTCTAAACAAAACTCAAAGCATTACTGGGCCATAGGGGAANCCCCCCCCCCCTCCCCCAACCCTTCTAAACAAAACTCAAAGCATTACTGGGCCATAGGGGAAGGCTAGAGCCCCTTGCCGTCCCCTATCATTTCTGGGGCATTTCGAGGACGTCCCCAATTTATGGCACTAATCGAGGACGGGGAGGGGATGTTTCCTAGGTGTCCCACATCCCCGAAATGTTTCAGGATGGGGATGAGGCTAAAATCATAGGGGACACAACCCCGGAGAGCATTGAATGTAACCAATCTTATAAAAACAAATTTAACACTTTGGTCATATACTAATTTTCTGACACCAGATTTATTCCCAACATAGTTTTTCCTTCCAATAGACCTATGAACCCAATTACTGGTTTGAGTTGTGTTTTTTTATTCCCTTGAGTTGTTCTTATGTTATCTACAGATTTGGTCTTTTCTCTTGGTTATGCCCCAACTTCAGCTAGCTTAAGGTTCCAATGGAAGAGCTTGTTGCATCTAATTTCAACCTTATTAAACAAATTTATATCTATGGTCATATCCTAATTCAATCTCACACCAACTTATTACCTACCATACTTTTTCTTCCAATCAAAATATGAATCCAATAACTGGTTCAAATTGTGATTTTTTATTTCCTTGAGTTGTTCTTATGTTATCTACAGATTCGGCCTTTTCTCTTGGTTATGCCCCAACTTCAACTAGTTTTAGGTTCCAATAGAAGAGCCTGTCACATCTAATTTCCTCTCACAAGACTTTGTCCCTCCAACATACCTTTCCTTCTAATAAGTTCCCCAAATTTCAATTTTCTTTAGTCAATAACTATTTGGTCTTCGATAGCAATTTGGATGTCATCAATTGTATGAAACTAGGTCAACTCATCTATTGTGTCCACGTAATATTTTGTCAGATCCACTTAAGATTTAGTAAAGGGTCGTGTTGCTTAAATGGTGTAATGTCCCCTCACTAGACTGATCAGCAGCTGGCAGAGGTTGACCTATCATTCTAGTTCCCGTAGGTCAACAGTATGATTAGAGGACTCATTTCAAAGGGTCATGGAGCTTTGCAGTGGCTCTGTGAGCCGTTTCGGACTTTCAAACAGCAGATCCTATTTTTTAGGGAGGTCTGGCAATTGACTGGTTGACCACCCGAAGGACCATGGAGCAGAGCAGGATCCCTTTTGAGCAGATTCAGGTGTTTGGAGATAGGTTCCTACTTTTTAGGGTGGATACTTACTTTTTAAGAGGAACTGCCAGTTGGCCTGCAGGACTCAGGCATCATCAGTGATCACAAGGCTTCAATCAGAATTCATGAACTGAGTCTAGATTTGCATTTTATGAATAAATCGGGAAATATTTAAATATTTCCCAAGTTGGTATTAAATAAATCAATATTAAAGTATTATATTCACTTTATATTATAATAAGTTGTAATAAAGGCGAGGGCCCCACCCTAGGCGTATGAATATAAGTTGTCTTTAAAAAAGGAGGCCATTTTCATAATGTGAAAATATGCCTTGGTGGTCAGTTTTCATGAGAAGGCATAAACTTTATTAAAAGTCAATAAAAATAAAACAAAGAAACCCTAAGCTGGTCGATTGAGAGAGAGGGTAGATAAAAGGAAGTTTGGGCCTTCATTTTCAGCATCCAGGTTATTTGTTTTCACTCCAGAATTGAGGCAGGGCTCTGATTTGCAGGGTTGCAGCATTTTTATGCTTCAAGAACGAAAACTCTTGAAGCCATCAAACTAAACGTCCACCTAGCTTGACTGTAGCAGGATTCCATATTGATTTGTCAGCTAAATAGAGCAATTTGGTATTGAATTTTGATGAGATAATCATTTGTTGAAGGAGAAGGCAGCAATGTTGTATCAAGATTGATAGATCAGTTTGATGGCATTAATTTAGAGGCTGCCAGGCATCCAGATCAAAGCCGTACAGCCCTAGGTGAGAATAGACGCCATTGTGGAGGTAGAAGATTATAGCAGCATTACATTTGGGGTTAGTTACCTACCAGGATTAGCAGATCACTCCAAATTTCAGCATTCTCATTCATTGGAATTACAACTTCAGCCTGCCGTCCAGGATTAGGCACTTCCACATCATTCCCACGCTGGCGTCAAGGTTGGGAGCCTCCAAATTTAGCAGATCAGAAGTAGCAAGAGGAGCAGATTTCCCAAAATTGAGCTGCAGGTGAAAAATCAGAGGTAGAAGGTTGTATTTACAAGTAAATTCAATTGCTGCTAGGTCTGAAGCAGCTGTACAGCCTGGTATGATTTAGGAATATTCTTTGGTTGAAATAAAAATGCATAATCATTGCATTGTGGTGTGCCAATTCATCTACAGCTATTTGTTTTCAGTACTTAGCAGTTCTCTTGCATTTTGTATTGCAATTTATTGGAAAAAAAGAAAAAAAATCAGAAAAGACAAAAATCGCAAAAAAATCATAAAACTTACAAAAAACCAAAAACAAATATAGACTTCATTCCACACACCAGTCAAAGCCAAAGAAATCAGCGAAAACACGCCAGTTGGGCCTTGGAATCCTATTAGGGATCTTTCAAATGGATTATAATGTTCTCTTAAATGCGAATTTAGTAATGTTTTAAATCCATCGTCTAACCCAAATGTTATCCATCATTTGTTGTAGGGACTTAATTCTAACCTAAGTTAATTGCAGAGCTTAACCTCTTAAAATCCTTGCATAGAAACCAGTTTATTCATTTTAATTGGCTGATAAAATGCTTAATCTGATTCTAACTCAGTTTTAGTTATGATTCATAGGTAGAAAGCTAATCTGGGCTAACTATAAGGGTTTTCTCTATCACATCGTCAAAGCTAGAAAGTGCCAAATTTGGGAGCCAACAAAATAAGGATGCAATAATGGATTCAGAAAAGGTTTATATTGCTTTGTGTCCATAAAAATTGAATATTCAAATTGAGGTGCAAACATTGCAATCTGGTAAGTGGTAACACATGTCATAACAAGTTGAAGCAGCAAGTAGCTCAATATTACAATACACTGTAGGCAGGACCCAAAGGCAACACATGGCACAAACAAGGAAAGGAAGGTAGACAAAACATATTCAAATTATCATATCTAGTTTATATCACTTAATAGTATCCAAAAGGTTGTGTAATTGAAAACAAATCATGCAATTAAGTCAAATTTCATTAAATGATTGTGTTGGTATATTTGTTGAAGTTCACATAGTTTGTTATGGGTTTGTTAGTATTATGCAGACTGATATAATATATTAGTTATAAATATATATGTTTGTCAACTTGTGTATTTAAAGGACTTGTTTCCTCTATAATAGGATTTGACAATCCTATAAATATGTAAGTCATTTGATTACATAATAACATATATTTTTTTGTGGTGCTCTCAAACTTAATATGGTATCAGACTGGGATAATTTGTCTATGCCTATTATTTTGTGATGAGGAGAGAATATTGGCAATGATTTTTCTCATATGATCTCCAAATCCAGTTTGATTTGATGGCCACGGATAATATATATTCTAGCCTCAGTTTTGTCTTCTTTTGTGCTTACCATGCCACCCAAAATTGACCCAATGGTCTACCTTTGAAGATGCGAATAATCCTCATCATTGTCTTTTTTGATTGCTTACTGATCTTGCTCTGTGACAAGACAAATCGCAAGGAACCCGCAGCTGATTGGCTTTAGGAGACATTGAATAGCATCAACATGGGACTTGAGTGGGCAAGTAGAGAGCTTAGCAAACCTCAAAGTTTATGTTTCCAATACTATGCAACCTCTTCGAGGCCGTTGCACTCACAGATGTATACCAAGTTCTTTGTAATGTCCATTTTTGTAAATACCCTAGTTTTTGCCCTAAATCACAATTTCAAAGTGGAACAAGAAGTAGAAAAGAATTAGTAACATCATGTACCTGGTTGAATCTTGCAACATGTTAGCAAATCATTGAATAATAATCCACAAAATAGATCTTCCATATTAGAGACATTACAAGCATAGATCTTTCCTACTAGTGCTAGGGACATTTTTTTAATCATAGAATATATTTAATTTATTGATGGACTTCGACCATAGGAGAGGAAGGATAAGGGGCATATAAGGGTGTCTTGACTCTTGACCAATCCTTTACAATCCTCCACCCTAGGCCCAAGAGCAGATATCATCCCTCTTGGCCATAATGTTACACATAGAGAGTTACACATTATTGCATGTATTCTTCAAATAAAAGATCATGTAATAATACCATATTCATATACATTATTGATAAACAGAGATTATGGATGGGACCATTATCCATAAGCAAGAAATCATAAATAAGACCCACTACGCTGCTTATCATAAGAGCTGATACTTCATACCAATTCGCAGATGATATTCAGGTTTCCTATGCTTGAATGAGATCATTGTAAGACAGATATACTTTGTTTGATGCTATGCAATTGCTGATGCTTATCGGTAATCTGACTTCATTGTCCATTCAATTTTTGTTGAATGATTGATTGATTGAATGAATTCCTTTGATTTGATGATTCGAGGTATTGGTGAGTTACAATTAAGTAATTATGATTAGATGATTGAAGAGTGACGATATAATGAATGTCAGTTTGACATATTGGTGGATGATGATTGAATGAATGTTGATTTGATAGAGTGATGCTTGATTGCTGAATTGTATGTTTTGATGAAGTGATGATAGATGTGGATTTGATGATTGTTTGTTTGATCTTGCTGATTGATTATTTGCCTGATTTCTTAAGGGATTAACGATTGATGGAAGAAGGATGATGATTGATGAGTCCTTCAATGCTTGGAATGAAATCTCCTTTATACTTTATTGGTGAAATGGTCACCACCTTTCATAAGAATTGAGTCACCACTTTTTATTGTTGCCTTTGAGAATGATATATTTTTCCCTGAATTGATCTCCCTTGGATGTCCTCAAATGAAACCTTCTCCCCTCTATATAGTCCAATGTGGGGGAGAGTCACGCCTCTTCATCACGGCTGCCCTTTGCAATGGTCAAAACTTTCACAATTACCAAATACCACCCTTTGGAAGAGTCACAACACTTCATCATTTCCACCCTTTGAAAGAGGCACAACCCTTCATAATTACCACCCTTTGGAAGAGTCACAACCCTTCATCATTTCTGCCCTTTGAAAGAGTCACAACCTTCCATAATTGACATTCTTTCAAAGAGTCACAACCCTTCATAACTTTTGTCCTTTGAAGGAGTTACTTCCTTATTTTCCTTTTTCTCTTCTATTAATTTTTTCTTGATTCGCGCCTTCCCTTCTCTCTTCCTTCCTCTCCCACCTTTCAAATGAAGTTCCCTTCATCCCATGTTTGAGGGAGCTACAACTTTTAGTTTCATTCCTTTTGACCATTCATTAAACTTAACTAAATTTAATTATGTTATATTTTGATTTTATTATTTAAAATTTAATTTTTATTCTTTTATATTTAAATTTTATTATTAAATCCTATTTCAAAAAGGGGACACTTCAATCTGCCCTTCCCATAATTGCTTGTCCTCAGGCAATGCCAATTTTATCAAAATCTTTCAATGTGAGTAACTTCTACTGTACAACTCTAATATTAACTCAACTTGCAAATTTAAACCAAGATAGGCTTTTGTCTGTACTCCCAAATAGAGTGTCCCAATAATTCTCAACAATGAGAACACGAGTTTATATTAAGATGAGGATTAAAAGAATGTCACAAAATCAATTCATATCTTTCCATTGTCATTTAGTCATTGTCATATATTTGGATTGAGTTAATAGATTCTTATGAATTTAGCACCCTTTGGAAGAGTCACAACCCTTCATTATTTCTGCCCTTTGAAAGAGTCACAACCCTTCATAATTGTCACTTTTTGAAAGTCGCAACCAGTGTTACCCAGGGACACGTTTCCGGCATTATTTGACTCATCCTAGAAATGGGGACGTCCCAAAAATTTCCAGAAACCCATCCCTTGGCTGTCCATAAAATTAATGCTTGAATTTTGATAATTTGTTTGACTTCCACTCTCATGTGAACTCTCAATTTAAATTATTTAACACAAACGTTATATGTTAAGGTTCTATGATGCCTATAAGCATGCTTTATCCATGTTTTCATATGCATATTCAAAAATTCCCTATATATTTTAAATTTTCGCTTTTTTTTAGATAGTCGTCCCATGTCATCCCCTACTCCGAGAACAAAATTTGTCCCAAAAACCCATTTCCCCATCCCCCTATCCCAAAAACCCGGGGTAACATAGGTCACAACCCTTCATAATTACCACCCTTCGGAAGAGTCACAAGCCTTCATCATTTTTGCCCTTTGAAAGAGACAACCTTTCATAATTGTCACTCTTTGAAAGAGTCACAACCCTTCATAACTTTTGCCCTTTGAAGGAGTCACTCCCTTATTTTCTCCTCATTTCTTTTTTCTCTCCTATTAATTCTTTCATGGTCCATACCTTTCCTTTTCTCTTCCTTCCTCTCTCCCACCTTTCAAATGAAGTTCTCTTCTCCCTTTTATATCCCATGTTTGAGGGAGTCACAACTTTTCATTTCATGCCTTTTGACCATTCATTAAACTAACTAAATTTAATTGTGTTATATTTTATTTTTATTATTTTAAATTTTATTTTTATTATTTCATATTTTAATTTTATTATTATTGTTTATTATTAAATTCTATATCAAAAAGGGGACATTTCATTCTTCACAAATTTATTCCTTGCGTGCAAGCCATCGTTGGAGGCTGATTGAACCAAGTTTGTATTGTGGCCTTTGTGAGCAGATTTGATGAAGCTGTCAATGACAAAAAAAAGAATTTGTGATTTCAGCAACTAAAATCCTGCAGTCTTATGAAGGATTGCACCAGTTCACATTTTTCAGATTGCTTCAATTCCACTCTAAATGTGGTATAATTATAGAGATTTTTCCTCAAAGATCATTCACAAGTGTACTGCCGTTTAATGCTCAAACTTCTATGCTCAGTTAGGAATAATTGCTTAAAAGCACAGAAAAGCATGTGGTTGTTTTCGCTCTTGTTGCTGTGAGAAATGCAGAGAAGCCTGCAAATATGGTGCTACCAGGAGTTTGATCTGTGCATTCTTGACAGATCGCAATGACTAGTGCAAGATTGCATGGAGTTGTTCCTATGTTCCCCTTCTGCCGACAGTTTGGGTGGCAGGTTTTTTTTAAGTCATTTGAGTTTCAACAAGGTGATATCTTCTCTGAACTGGCCGAAGTTTGAAGCATCTATTGCATAGGAGTAACTCTAAAGAGTTCTGTGTTGAGCACTTGGTATAATCATTGGAGGAAAGAGATATCCTCGACAGCGTATATGGTGGAAAATTTGAGGTCTCGCACAAGGGGAACTGTGAGAGAACCGTCTAAGCTTGGAATATGAAGGTCAGGCACTATGTTCAGATTGGAGAAGGCTACCGGTGGAAACAAATTTCTACAAAACTGTAATTGGAAGTTTGCCTTTGCAAAAGCCCACATCGCAATTCAAAGATTTTAAGGAATTTTCAACAGAGCAAAATCAAAATATTTTGGGCTTCAATTTTTTATGGCATCCGAGGAGCAGATTGGTGCCTGTGTTTTGAAACACCGTAGTGGATACAATTGGTGGAAGCATTACTAAGCATTTTGTTCTGTGTTAAAATTATCATTCTTACGCATTATTTAGGTGTGGATTTATAGGCCCATAATAATTTGCCTTTCTCTGAAAGGTATACATTTGGTCATAAAAAGTCTGAGTTATGCTTCATAGGTTTGATGTTTCCTTCCCTATCACAGTTAAATCTGTAGGAAAACTCCATTAATTGCAACTGTTGGAATTGTGAAACTGACAATGGCTGCAAACATTCAAACTCTGCTACTACCTGAGTCACAAAAATTAACTCGCACCAACTACATCATTTGGAGTCATAAAATCCTCACAATTTGTGAGTATAGGAATCTCGCAAAAATTCTGCTAAAGAAAGGGAAGAGACCAAATACCGATGCCAATGATTATGACAAGCATCATAACACAGCCTTGTTGATACTAAAGTTGCCTATTGGAGATGAATTGGTCCTGAACTTTGCAATGAAGAATGTGCTGCAAACTTGTGGTCAAAGTTATGCGATAAGTACTAGGCCACAGAGACAAGCAGATCCCTATTCTTGAAGAATCAGTTGTATTCATCTCAATTGCAAGGAGGAGGCTCAATTGCAGACTCCCTCATGCAACTCAAGGATTTGCATGACCACTTAACCACTATCAAAAAGCTAATAGATGGTGAAGACATGACCAGTTAACAACTGAAGGAAGCCAAAAGGTACCAAGTCTTTTCATAACAAGACTACAACTGGTAAACCCTCGAATGCAACAAGTAAATCATCTAGACCAAGTGTGGTTTGTTACATCTGTAAAAAACATGGACATAATAGGAGTATTCTTTAATTTCTTGTCAGATATAGTAACATACTCTGCCCCTAAAATTAAAATGGGATATAAACTCCAATCTTTTTCCACCAATGTATGGTAATAATATTATTTCTAGTGTGACCTTATGGGACAGACAAAATACATCAGAGACCATCATCTCTCAATTAAAACTCATTTTAAGACGCGTATGCTGCCATCACTAAATTATTTGTAGGAAGCAATAACAGTCTCTAGAAAAAACTCCAAGAAATGTTTTTTAGATTGCTATTGAAATTTTTTGGGTATACAAGTCAACTCACTTCTTCATGTCTTGCAAAGCTGCCCAACCAAGGTTGTTCACTACAAGCACTTGAAGTGGACACAGCATGGTTTTGTGCTACACAATCTGCACAACACTGTTAGATATTGTGCCTCCAACAAAATTTAGATTTGGCCATATATATGCTTGTATCTAATAACAGATTAAGTGGCAAAACCTACAATAGTCAAATGTCTTTAAAATCAATTTATACCCTCGAAATACAAAAAACATTGACAATCTATAACAATATACAAACCTCCCGCATTTCCAAGTCTTTTCTTTGAAAGCAATTGTGTGTTGTTGCTTTGTTGAGCATGTTTCCAAAGCGGTGCATGACTTGCATTTATCCTTGAAGAACCCAAAAAATGGGCATCCTGAGAAGCCAGATGGGCCACAGATGCTCTAATATCTCCTTGGCTAGAAACCTGAGAGCTCTTATCCTTAAAATATTGTAAAGGCAGAACACTATCAGAAAGATTATTTGTTATGGTGTTTACAGAAACATTTCCGATTGTACCCATATTTACAGAACTATGTTTGGAATGGATATTATTTATATCTTCATAGGAGCAGCCTCCTGATGGCGTAGAAATCCTTTCCAAAGACCTGCAACTGTTTTCCCACTGCACGTACAAGGCAAATTCAAAACATGAGTATCGTGCAATAAAACAAATGATAAATCCCATGAGTATATACAACATTCTATTAAATTAATAAAATTCATAATTTCATTTATCAGATCATTCATCATTCTTTGATTGGTCTGCAACTCAACTCAAATATATTAAGCCTCAAATGTGTACATGGGATTTGTGAGCATTAGAACTTAGATATCTATGAAGATAAGTTTAACAAAATAAATCCACACTAAACAGAACTATTATGGCTTTTCTGTCACAGACATTGTCTGCCTTCCATTTTGGGAACCATTTTCATGAGAAAGAATCCAGAAGAAGTTTTCCGACCTTTTGATTGTAGTGCTACTTATTCTTTGATGCAACCCAGCTGTGTGAGCCTTTTTTATTCCACATGAAAATAATATTCACAATTAGAACAAGGAATTAAGGTGTAAGGAGTTATCAATGTTATTTGCAGAATTATGAGATACAAACATGGTCAATGTGTTCCATTAATTTGGTGGGTTCATTGAACTTCAGGATTGCAGAAATGATTGAAAAAGTTTGAAAATGTGGATTATTTAAACTTGTGCATGTCATTAAATATAATCAAAAAATTATATATGTGGATTATTTAAACTTGTACAAAAGTAAAACTACTAAAAAAATACATAAAGTTTAAAATTCCATTCTTCCTGACATTTCAAAATTCATTAATGGTTAAAACCATAGCAGCAAAATTCGTTTGGGGAAAGAATTGACAAACCAAAAGTATAAGGTTTTTTGAAAAAATTGGTAAAAAAATTGGATTTAAACAAAACGTAAAAAATTTGTAGAAAAAATGGCAAAAACATGTTTTTTAAATCTAAGGGCATTTCCATAGCATAGAGATATAGAGAGAATAAAATTGGGAGTTTAGCAATGAATTGTAGAAATACGATTTTGTTGCTTATATTAATATCGCCAATTACATTGCATTGCACAAAGCATACTTCATAGTGCATAAACAATAACTCGATGGTTAAAGTTGACAAATATCAACTACAATATAGTTTGTACGAAGTCAACCTATAGACTAAGTACAAAGTTCCAAAAAATCAATCGTAGCCAATGACTCTCACTACTACAAAAAGAGCTATTCTAGAGGGCTGCAGGTTCTGATGATGAAGCTCCTCATTCAAAACCTCTCCTAAGTCATTAAACCTCATGACTATCCAAGTTGGCCTCAAGGATCTCAAAATCCTCGAGCTCAAGAAAGTCATTAAAAAGATAATTTTCCTTTCCAATGCAAACATCATAAATTAAAAAACAAGAATCAAATAGCTCATATTTGTGATTTAATAAGACTTGCGATTTCTAGAATAGTGCAAAAGAGAACTATATTAAAGAGTGTGAAAGGGAAATTATATGACAAAGGAAGCAATTACAAAGTTCAATTTAATAGGTTTTGAATCAAATAGCTCAAGAAAGAGTCATAGAAAATGCTTTTGAAACAGAATCTTACATCTCAAAAGACCATAAATGATATTGAAATGTTCTCATTGATTACAATTTCAACAGATCTGTAAAATAGTAAAGGGAGTGATAAATATTTTTCTATTAGATGACAAAGACCTGCTAGTACAAAAAGAAGAGGGCAACTATTTGAGCCACAATTTCAGCTACTATTATTCAAGCAAATTTTCCTTGATTTTGTGTATAAGTGGATGATGGAGTTTAAAATATTGATGGATTTTGAGTTGAGAATTTGAGAGATTACTCGTAAAAGTTTCGATGGAAAATCAAAGCATAAGCATGAGGAACACTCGAACACTCCCTCTCAATGGTACAGTTGCTACTGAAATCTATCTAGATCATCAAAAAAAAAATATGAGGCCTGCTATGGAAGGGATTAAGATAAGCCCACAAGACTAGGGCATGACCACTCTCAAGGAATATATTAGTTTTCCTGATATCTATTTAACATGCATGGAATGCTACTCTATATGTCTAAAGCATTCATGTACTGCTATCGTAATCCTTGAAAGCCTTTTGAACCTCCATGTATATGACGAACCTAAATGGAATGTAGTTCCTTAACAATTGCAGGGCATGCATTTAAGCTGTGAGTTTTCACCAACTATCAAAGCATTAAGCATATAAAATATATAGGAAATTTACATATAACCAAAACAGTCCTTCATTTTGATATAAAATATTGCTAAATTCATTTTTTTCAACACTACAAGCTGGATTTTATCTTTATGATAGAAATTGTTTTGCTTCCAATTACACAATGTCTATATACTATTATGTATATACTTCTGCTTCCAAATGATAGGAGTGTTGAATACTGAGAACAAAATAGCACATCTCCTAACCATTCCATGTTGATATCCTTAACATCAAATGTAGAAGCATGCCAAAGAACAAGCCTCTATTTTAATGTCCTTCATTCAAGGCCACCTACCTATGATTTGCCTCAGCAACATGATGAAATTTGGCGAATCTTTAATAGTGAACCACATCCCACTTGGCTAGTGCTCAGTTCTATGCTAAAAATCAAAGAAAAAACTTGATTAAATAGTGATTTCACACGGTTAGGGTATTGTGACAGGTTGGTGGATAGTAATGCATTTCCCAAGCGATTTTTTTGCTTTTTTTTGCGATCTAAACCTTTAAAAATTGTAGAACGCCTTTGAAAATTGTGGCTGATTAAATCATGATTTTTTGGGGAAAAAATTGTGTTTCGGCTGAGGATTTTTCAAATATCGTAAAAAACGTAAAAACCATTCACTCCACTACCATTGACAGATAACAAGTTGAACATAAAAACAGAAGCACTGATCTCTTTACATCTCATGTATCATAACTCATAAGATATTTAGAAGTGCAATAACAAAGTTGCCATTTCTGACAAATGGCAGAAGGCCAGGAGCAACCACAGAGAAGTTCTGTGACACAATATTACAAAATAGTTGTATGATGTGATGGAGCCTGATTTAAATCTCCATTTTTATTAAGATGATTTTGGTTCATGGATTACTGTCAGGATGATAACAGGGTCAATAATTTTTCCTTCTTTATTTGAGTCATCATTTCAGGGCTTTACAGATGCTCATAAATTTGATCCGGAGAGATTCTCTTCATCCCGTCAAGAGGATCATCTTTATAAACGAAATTGGTTTCCATTTGGCGCAGGAGCTCATCAATGTGTTGGTCAGCGATATGCTCTTAATCATCTCGTACTTTTTGTAGCACTCTTTTCTACATTAGTTGACTGCACCAGATGCAGGACTCATGATTGTGATGAAATTGCATATGTACCCACCATTGTTCCAAAGGATGACGGTCTTGTTTACCTCTCAAGCAGGAGAGAAACGGGTCCAAATTCAAGAGAAAATAAAGATTGATCTCTATTTGGTGCAGTCCTCAAAGAAGGAACGACACTGGCAGTTTGGATTGCACCTAGATTCTTT
>MU223057.1:1541034-1587961 GCA_018584345.1 Thuja plicata | reverse complement strand
GTTACCTATTTACTGGTTGCAAGCCATTTGGAGAGTGAGATGATAAATAGGATAGATGCTGTCAGTTGGAGGAGAAATCAGTCTTCATATGGTTCGAAGTACGCCACAATAGAAAAGACATTCGATGAGGATTTGAGGATCCCGACAGAGGCTATTGACGTATATGAAAACATATGAAGGAGGCGTAAAACATGATGGTGTCTTCCTGAGATGTTTTGAAGAGCAGAATATATATGGTTTTAGTCACACCATTCCCGTGCCAGGAAGTTCGAAGCAACCTCATTTGAGATCAAGGAAATCACGTCGCCTATTTGCAATTAATGATTTGAATTTCCATTTTTATCTAATGCTTTCTTAATTGTATTTGCAGGATGTTCCGCGCTGCAGAAGATAAAACTGAAGCATCCACGAATGATAGCATGAACACTACAAGACGTTCAAGGGGCCACGCGATGGAGGGGAAAATACACGTGGATGATATTTGTTTTATCAGCAAACATGCCCGTGCCTCATATACCAAAAGAAGACTAAAATAACTTAAAATCTAGTTTGGCTGCATCAGTTTGTAAAGTCCAATTAACAAACCGCGTGGTTATTGTTATGAAGCAACACATCGCTTCAAGGAGTCCCCACCTGTCACCCGCCAGCAAACAGTTCATTATAATATGCTTTGATTATATTTGGTTTAAGATATAGTTATGAAGTGGTGTGTCTTTTAAAAACACAACCGCATAACTTCTTCAAAAACATATAAATATTAATTGTGAAATCAAAAAGAAGGAGAGACAGCGATATTTTTTCAAGGCACATATTATAATATTTTCTTCATTTGGCAGAAATAAGATATTAAACAAAGCATGCTGACAGTGAATTAGTAAATATATCTGGATATACGATTTTGAAGTTGAATTACGTCGAATTGAGCATCGGCAACGAGTGTCTTCTTCATTTTTCTGTTCTTGCAAAATCAGTAAGATCTTTTTATTGTTTTAATCAGTATAAAAGCTTTGGAGTTGAAAATATTAAATAGCTCGTCCTTTATTATTTCTGTTTTTATATTCTGTAACAGATTTAATTTCCAGATATTACGATAAGATCAATAGTAGTATTTTAAGTTTGATGGTCATAATTTCAGTAAAATACTATATTGTATTCAAATTTGTGTTTAGTGCGTTCCCATCTTAGGAAATTAAAGTGCATTCTAGACTAACTTAGAATTACATAAATACTTTTGATCTGTCATATCTGGATTATTATTTTGTTCAGGATTTAAGATACTTGAAAATTGATAAGGTTGTACGTAATAAGCTTGTATTTTCGACTCTATTGCTCCTTTTAAAACTGGCACTGGTCTTTTTATCATTCATAATTCATCTTGTTAATGCTGGCGATTATTTTATATTCTGCCATTTGAAGGAGTATTATATTCATCTTTTAAATTTATAATTACTCTTTTACTTTGAATTAATTTTATATTCATATAATCGTTTATCCTTGTGCAATACAGAATTTTGAAGCATTGTTTTATGCAAGAGTACGAATTGGCGTTATTTTAGCGGTTTTAAAATCATTGTGCAAAATTGAAATTCTCTTGCCATTTTGCCATTAAAGGATTCCTTTCAAATACATTAATATTTTAACCATTCTGCTATAAGCATCCTGGGCTTGAGTATTTGGTCCAGGAACAGGTATACCCGCCTTGGCCTTGCAGAGCCAGAAGCGCAGGGAACTCGAATTATACCGATCAGTTCCGTCAAGTTGACCACAACCATTTGGATATTCGACAATCGAGTTGGCAAGATTCGAAGAATTCCAATCCGTCGGTTTTGGAAACCAACATGATGTAGTGAACTACTCTACGAAGAGATGTAAAACAACTGTTTAAACTTTAAACAAACACTTTTTTGAATATTTTACGTCTTCTCTTAGCAATAATCAAAAATAAACGGGATTATGCTCCTTAAATAAGTAAAATAAAGATGGGATCTTTAAATATTATAACCAGGTCATTTTCATAAGAAAATAAAAAATGATAAAGACACTCTGAACAAAGGTCGAGAAATCTTACTTAGGGCCAACTGCTCTTTACTGTAATTTTTGTGTCGCAGGAGAAACTACAACACTTGGGATTATATGATGCACTATGATTTGCTACTATTTTACTTAGAAAATCAATATCGATTCTTCAAAATCTGCAAATATACAGTGAAATTTCAGCCAATTTATCCTATTCATAAAGTGAAAGCGAACATAATAAAAACAGTTTAATACACCTATTTGGTCTTAAGATACTCAATAGCCCGTACTTGAGTTTACCATTTCCTTACTGAAAAAATATGTAAGTTACTACTAAGCCAAATCCTTCTCCAACAGAAAGCTTGGAACCCGAATCGTCTCCACATTGGTGCTCCCATATCATCCCTATTATGATTCTTTGCCTAGTAAAATCTTTTAGACTTTTACTATTTAGCATAAATTGACTGTCATTTTCCAGTTCTACATGCGTATCTCCTGAACCTAAATGTGTCATTCTTCCTCACTTCCAGCTTTTTGAAGTATTTTTTGTCAACTGGGAAAAATTATAGGAAACTATGGGTATTTAAAATCCTTCATTTTAGAAGGCACAGTGTAAAAATCCTGCAAGTACTCAACCTATTAATTTGGTAGCCATGAGAAAAACTCAACACCAGCTTTTTATTAAAATTGTCACGGAAGTTTCACTAAAAATCACAAAATCTTGCTGGTAATAGCCAAAATCACAATTCCAAAAATCTTAGCCAAGAATTAAGTGTAAAAATGATGTGAAATTTCCTCACACCTTTTTTTGTGATGAACTTTTCAACATAGAAAGAGAACTAGGGTGACAGCTAGAGCACAATTTCAGACTGCTAGGGCATTTTGTGAAAAAAAAAATTAACCTTTCTATTTTATGTTGTTTAAGATCTATTTGACGCATTTTTCGCTCTGTCCAAGCTTCCAAGAGGAATCACAGGCATCATATTGCTTAAAGAGTTTTTCCAGCTTAAAAAACTGCAATCACATTTCTCTGCCCTATTCCTTCAATCCAATTTTGTTCAATGTCTATTTGTGAATTAACATATTAATTTAGACAGTCAACATATTCCATTTCCCCTTCTCTATCACTAGGGCACCAAATTATTTAAAGAAAAATAAACTTATTACTAACAAAGGGTATGTCATCAATTTCTTTCTTCGTGTGCTCTATATAATTGTGAAGCAGATGAGAGATAAGGACATCATTAGTTTTCTGTTACGGAATGTAAGCACCCCTGCAGGTTCTAACCCCAACTTGTACTTTCACTCAACATATTAGCTCAAACAGTTGGCATACATGCAATGCTCTGATACCACTGTAAGGAGCCCTGCTGGCTCTAACTTTGCCAAACCACTTATTTGCTATGCAAATGGTATATTTGTTTTGAAATTGTGATAATATATGAATTTTCTTGAAATTTTTAAATAGATTGCCAGGCAAGGAACAATAACTTTGCAAATATAAATATTCTAGAATTGAAATAAAATTGTAATGAATCTTTTTTGAACAATGTATATGTTAGGAATAACAGTCCACCAACACAACTGAGAGGGGGGTTGAATCAGTTGTGAGACAGATTATTAAACATTAAGCTTTATAAACAAAACTTTAATCCAAATGATAACACAATAAATGCCAACACAATAACACAATCCTTTGTTGTCGAGGAAACCCTGTTAAAGGTAAAACCCCGGTGGGAATTAGCACCCACAAATAATGTACTGAGAGTATAGTATCCCTGTTAAAAGATTTAGCCCTGTTAGGAGCTTATTCATGCATTACAGTACACAGTCCCTGTTAAAGGACAGACCCTGTTAGGAGTCGAGAGTAACAGCGGGCTCACTGCCCGGGCACACTGCCTAAAGAAGGTTAAATCCACCCTCGGGACTTACAGTCCGAAATACAAGTGTATATAGGAAATATACAATCCAGTGAACTGTCTGATAGCAACTGTATTTGCTTGGTCAGTTCCAATGAAGTACCATAATCACATCCTCTACTCTACATCCAGCAGACAAACAAACTCGCAGCTTCCACACTTCGATGTCTCTATCTCAATCACATCATACATACTCTTTCCAAAAGAAAAGATCTCTCATATATACCCTATTACAATAATTGATTAGGTCGGCCAATTAGGCTTTCCCAATATACAAATAATTACTTAGCCTCTTGCTAAGATACACACGGTACCTATAACAAGTAAACATCAATTACAATTCATCAGATATAATCCAAGATCCGTAATCCATGCTCGCAATACATAATACACACTACATCTATGAAGTCGGCCCCAAATAGGTCTCCTCTAGAACACACCACAGCTGACGTCACCAATAGTCGTACGACTTGCGAAACATAACAAACATTCCTTAACATATCTTATGCCATCCCTTAAGCTCGCATAACCTGAATCCACATCGCTCATAAGTTATACTCAAAACACAGAGACTAACTCTGTCAAAGATCACTGTCACCGTACCCAGTCTTCACTAAAACATCTGTAACTCATCTAATAGACAATATTAAGTCGTGTGACCTTAGGAATAAGATCACCACACATCCTTGTACACATCATCATCTTCGCTCATTCTGAATCAACCGTACAGTACCCGTACACCTCTGTCAATTATAAAGCAATAGTAATAACCAGTCTGTTCTGCCTCCATAGAAACATATGTTGACATCAGTGACAAAACATGAATGCCAACAACATCAGCAGCAACCAATTCCAATAGTATAAATATATATATATTTGCAATGCTTTGCATTAACCATTCATATCCGATAATTCTCAAGCTTTATTATATAATCTGGAATTTGAACAGTGCAGATCGAATTATGAAATTTCCTGGAAATGATTCCCACACCAAACTTGCAGCTCAAAACCCCTTTGGAAACAGATGTAAAAATGTTGCATGGAATTGCAGTGATCTGCAGCAATCTTCTCAGCTCAGTACGGCCTCTATAAACTGATTCTGATCCAGCCATACACCCTCTATGATCTGTGTTTTTTAATTAAACTGAAACCATGAACTAAATGAACAAACCCTACGCTTTTTGGAGCACACTTGGCTACTCATATATAGCCGCTGAGTAACACAATCCACCAGCGTTGAATGCCGATTCAAAGTGTTCATAACCCAAGCAAGAATCGTCCAATTCCTTGGGATCTGCACAAACCCTTTCCAATCTCAAACAGTTTCAAAAAAATCAATCCATCAAAGAAAGAATCGATTTTCTCCTCTCAAGGCATTTGTATTTCTCCAAAACAAATCGCCCATGAATCTTCAACTTGACTTCACATAACTTAAAACTCCCATTTAGCTTTTTTAACATTTTGCTTTGATGCATGAAATATAATAAACAATTATATTTCCCCCAATATAAATTGGCACAAAGAAATAAACTCATAATCATTATTTAATGACTTGGTCATATTATAAAGTTATAACCATATCATTAATTAAGTTAGACTTAATTAATGAACATTAAACCATTAATCTTTTCAATTCCCAGATGGACAAGAGACCAAGTCAACTCCACAAATTTCCTGACAGGGCCATCGCCCGAACATCCTGCCACAAATAGTAACTGACCAATAATAGACTTACTATAAATAGTAAGTCCCTGAAAATGAAAGCTCTGCAAATGTTTCCACAACTCCAACTGATACCATTGCTCAGGCGTCCTACTAAAAGTAGAAACCATGACTATCCCAAAATAAACACTTACTATAAATTGTAAGTGTTTCAATCTAGCTCAAACGAAGAGCAATCCCAGCATCACAGACCTCCAGAGTGGAAACTGAACTCTGACTCTGCCACACAACCCTCTCTACCATCCTGATTAGCCTACGAGGGTCACAAATATAGGCTAACCTCAAACTCCAATGCGCATAAAAACGGGGACATTACAAGGAATATTAATACCTTTGTACCTTTCAAGGTGCTATTTCAGTCCCAATATGGTGGTTTTCTATCAATGAGAACATCATTTTTTAGTTGTTTTTGCGGTCACTAGTTGCAGGTTTGAAAAAAATAACAATAGAGATTTGAGTGACATTGGATCTTTGAATTCTCATACACACATTTTGAGCTCCCTTTTAATGCTCTCAACACATATGATAACCAATTTGTTTGTTAGCATAAGGCTGCATTTCTCAGTGATAAAACAGTTAGGATTTCAGTGGAAAAACATCAGATTTAAGTTTTCTATCAGATTTTAGGGACAACAAATTTTAAAAATGTAAAATCATTGAAGAGAGGCACTTTTCTTATTAAAATGCAGCACTGTTTCCAAACGGTTGAATCTCCTTCCAAACTAGTGTTTGAATATCCTGAGATCAAGGATACCAATTTGATACTTTTCTTTGTGTTTTGGTTGAACTATCACGCGTCATCAATGGTCATGTCCACCTCCTCGTAAGAGGTAATTTTCAATATACCTTCAAGGCGATTAGAAGCCGATGGAGCCATTGTTTCCCCTAACAAGTTGCAAATCTCAACTGTTTCAGCATTGTGATGGACACCACTTGCCACAACCAACTCTAAGCTATAAACAGAAGTACCAGAACTGCAGCTTGAATTCACCCATTATTCCACACAAATAGAAATAGAGCCAGCTACCTTCACAACATGTCAATCTCTCTTTAAGATCTTGAAGATCAATGTGGCTGATTTTGGTGTCTAAATTTTCTTCAACTGGGGAGTTGATAAAATCTGTCATGTTGATAAAATCTTTGTCATTAATACCCTTAAAATTGAATTCCGTGGCCAAGGATTTAAAACTTGTGAAGGAGCCCATCTCTGCCAAATTACAATAAAAATATATTGACAAAGAAAGAAGTGAATTGAGTGGGGATGTCACAATCTTTGTGCAAATGCGGTGTAAGAAAGTTCACAATACACTCACATGTTGTACAAACAAAAACTCTTTAGGAAGAGGCAGGGAAGTAGGGATTACATGCAAATGAGCATAAAGACAAGTGAGGCAAGAAAGCATGCCTAGCCCTCTCACTTTTACTTAGCAAATTTGAAAAAAACATAAATTGGGAACATTTTGACCGCATAGGGAATAGATAAAAAGAAGGAAAAGATATCATTCAAAGCTCCGGGAGTCCAGATAATGAAAAACTTTGGTATCCATCTTCAGCTCAAAAATCATACCTTATGTAAAAATATCCTTAGGTCCATCGGTTGGCCAGCAGTCCAAAAAATGTATATGAGAAAGAGTATTATGATAAAAAAAAACTGACGAGTTTTTGTATTGCCAAGAGGATCCTAAGCCTCCAAAGTATTGTACAAAAAGAGTTACTCAATTTGTGTTTGCGCTCAAATTGGCAAATTGCACCCCTAATATTTGTTCCCATACAAAGCTCTAGTTAATGAAAAACAGTGGTAATACCCCTAAAACTATGGAAGGAGTACAGGCTAAAGATTAAGATGTTATCAAGGAAAGGAATAGCCACAAAAGTTACAGGGGCATCAGTAAAGCCAGAATGGACAACAACCCATTCCCATGTATTTATTTTTCTGATTTTAAATTGAGAATACTACATAAGCAATGTTATGATAGCCAAGCGTGAGTAACTGTACACAGAAAGAAGCCTCCAATATTTCCTCATGGAGAAAGCATAGGTCCACTGCTTAAAGAAAAAGGTACATCTTACCTTGGTAAAATCTTGTTGAGAAATGCAGTACTTATCTCTCTTCTGAATATCTGCTCCATTCTCTACCCAAAAGGACTTTAGGCATTCCATATGCCCTGTACTTGTCAAATGTTTAATGGTATTGCAGCTGCAGAAGATGTGATAATTACATGAGAAAGATTAAAAAAATCAATTCCTTATTAACGTGTAACTCAATAATGCCATGTTAAGATCAAAAACTGAGTAAGGCAATTTCAGGCATCACAAGAGCAATGAAATTAGCATTTTCCCAACTGAATTTCACACATAAATATATGATATCACACACTGTCTATTCTGGTTAGCTTTCCCTTCAAGTATTTTATTATGTTACCAATACATTAGAAAACAAGCTCGGATCCAAGTCCAATTTGAACCTGGTCTGTGAGCTGGAATGGTGCTCCTTTGGATACATCCAAGGTCCTGTTAAACAGGCCTGTATTCAACCAGAACAGACCCGGTAAACCCAGACAGAATCCAAGTGAACCCAGGTTAAAGACAGGTTTTTCTTTCTCTCTTCTTGAATTGAAGTTTGACTGAAAAACAAAAAAACGTGAGCCCTAACTCAAAAAGTGTCATCTAAACCATTTAAAAAACAAAAATAAACTTGTTTTACCTCATTTTGAATGCAAAAGACAAAAGCAATTCATTCTTGCTAAATTATTTTCTTTATTGTCATTACACATATAGAGCTGAAGATTGATCACTACAGGATTCAGAGCAGTTGGATTGCTATTCCATGTGTACAAGAGCCCACTCATTTCCAGAGAGATCATAAAGGAAGGTTTTTTTTTGTTTTTTTTGTTCTTTTACAAATGAACTCTCTCGTTTTGTTTTCATTCTTTTGTGTTTAAAATATTTAATAAATCGGGATATATAACTTTTTGTTTTCATCTGTTTGGAATGTGTTGTCTTCCAAACTTGTTGCCATAGGGATTACAATGGAAGCCAGTTCTACTTTTGTGAGCCAACCCAACTTCAAAATAATCTCAAACTTCTCATTGTGAGGGTATGTTGTATTACGCAAGTAATTGGTAAAATAATTGAATAAATTATAAACTAAGAACGAAACGCTCTTATAGAGTTTACAAGAGAGATGTTTCTAAAAAGAAACATACAAATAATAGAAAGAATCTATTATACAAAATATTTACAATATCTAGAAGTGACCATTAAATATAGAAATAATCTAACTTAGGAGATATTATTTTAATACCCTCCCTTAATGGTCAACCTATCAACAACACCAAGCTGCCCCCTGAATTTGACAAATTTCTCTGGAAGTAGGGACTTGGTGAGAATATCAGCAGTCTACCAAACTGTAGGAACAAACTGCAAATCCACGGATCCATCTTCAACCAGCTGACAGATGAAATGACAGTGAATGTCAATGCACTTGGTTTGCTCATGGAAGATTGGATTTTTGGCAAGTTTGAGCACCCCTTGATTGTCGCAGAAGAGGGGTGACGGGCCTGCCTGAGACATATGGATGTCGGAAAGCATCCTATGAAGCCAAACTGCCTCACAGCCTGCTTTGATTGTACCCCGATATTCAGCTTCCGTTGAGGAAAGAGATATTGCCTGTTGCTTCTTACTGGTCCAAGTGATAGCACATGTTCCCAAACTGAAGACATACCCGGAAGTGGACTTTTTGTCATCAACAGAGCCTCTCTAATCCGAGTCTGTGTAACCGATTAGTCGAGGATCTGTGGCTCGTCCATAGAGAATACCAAAGTCTGGTGTGCCCTTGACATAGCGCAAGATGCGCTTCGCTGCAGCCCAATGATCTGAAGTAGGAGTTGTCATGAAACGAGATATGTAACTTACTGCAAAGTTGAGATCAGGTCGAGCGGTAGAGAGATAGATCAAACTGCCCACGAGTTGCCTGAATGCGAATTCATTCTCAACAAGAGAACTAGATTTAGCTGACAATTTTAGACCAAACTCCATAGGTGTAGATGCAGGTTTGCAGTCCTGCATTCTAAATTTGTCAAGCAGAGCCCGTGCATACTTAGACTAAGAGATAAAGATGCCATGTGACTGCTGCCAAACCTCGACACCTAGGCAGTAGTGCAAAAGCCCAAGGTTGGTCATGTCAAAAGACTGGCATAAATTTTGTTTGATTTCTTGAATCAAAGATGTCGAACTGCCAGTGATGATCAGGTCATCAACATAAATAACCAGAAAGATGATGTAACTGCCAGTAGTCTTGACATATAGATGAGTCAGAAGGACTCCTCTAGAAACCCTAATCTGTGAGGTACTTATCAATTTTCATGTACCATGCCCGAGGAGCCTGTTTGAGGCCATATAGTGCTTTCACCAATTCGAGTACCTGGTGTTCTTAATCGACAATCTTGAATCCAGGAGGTTGCGCCATGTACACCTCTTCCAGTAGATCACCATTACAAAGGCACTTTTGATGTCCATTTGATGGGAACCTTCCAATCACACTAAGTTGCCATGGCTAGGAATAATTTGATGGTGCTCGTCATCTTTGTTGTCGAAGCAAAGGTCTCCTCATAATCAATCCCTTCACGCTGAGAGAAGCCTTTGGCAACGAGACGAACCTTGTACTTATCTAAAGTACTATCAACCTTGTATTTGACTTTGTAGACCCATTTGCATCTGATGGGTTTCTTTCTTGAGGGAAGATCTATCAGAACCCAGGTGTTATTTTTCAACAGACTATGATGCTCAGTGTTCATAGCATCTTCCCACTCAGGTTTTCCTTTCGCCTCTGTGTATGTTTGAGGCTCATACACACTGTGAATGTTGGCCATGAGAGCGAAATTTACAGAATCAGAAGGTTTGCTCTTCTTCCGAGCAGTTCTACCCTCAATGAGCTCATCATCATGAAGATCACCAATCATCTTAGCCCACCATTTAGGCCAAAGAGTAGAAGTGCCAACATCAGAAGCAAGAGATGAAATGGGAGCATCATCATCGAACAGAAGATCGGATGAATCCTGAGAAAAATTAGGTGGTGTAGTTGTATGTTTGGGTGAGCTTATGGGAGAAGGAATTGGTGGAGAGGCAGGAACATGAACAGTTGGAGCCTTCTCAACTGAAGCCCTCCCATCAGGTGGACCTAATGGAAGATGGATACCCAAATCTTGAGCCTTGAGAGACTGGTCCTTTGAATCCATAGCTGGAGGAGAGAGCTGAAAAGGCCCTCGTTCCTCATCAAAGACCACATCACGACTAAAGATGAGACGGTTAGTCTCGACGTCAGCCAGTTGGTAGGCTTTGTCATTATCACAATAGCCAGCTAGCATGAGTTTCTGGCTCTTGGCATCTAACTTGGTGCGGTTAGCATCAGGAATCCAAACAAAAGCAATGGAGCCAAAAACTTTGAGACAGTTGATTCTGGGCTTATGGACGACCAGGCCTCTTTCGAAATCTGCTTCTTGACAGCCATTGTAGGAGAGCAGTTGAGAAGATAGATGACAGTGTGGACTGCTTTAGCCCAAAATTTCTTTGGAATACTCTTGTGTTCAAGCATAGACCAGGCCATTTCGATAATCGTGCGGTTTCTACGCTCAACGACACCATTTTGTTGAGGGGTGTAGGATGTTAATTGGCACTTTATGCCATGTTCACAGAAATGGGAGAAGGCAGAAGAACAGAATTCTCCCCCATTGTCAGTTCTAAGAGAAAATATGTTGACCAGACTCTTTTTCTACAAATGCTTTGAACTTTTGAAATAGAACAAACACCTCTAATTTTTTATGAAGGAAATACACCCATATTTTACGACTGAAATCATCAACAAAAAGTAAAAAATACCTGGACCCAGTAACAGGAGTAAGCATAGGTCCACAAATATCAGCATGGACTAGTTGTAATACCTTAGAAGCTCTCCAGGAGTCACCATAACGGAGTGCGATGCTGCTTCCCAGGATGACATGCTCTGCAAACTCCAAGGTTCTGGGTCTAAATCTTTGGCAGTCCAATGACAAGATCTTTTCGAACAAGCTGAGAAAGATAGTGCACATTTAAATGCCCATTCCGTTGATGCCAAAGTGTACTAACAAAGGAGTGATGGGCTGCCATAGCAAGCTCCTGAGAATCACTAGAGTCAAGGCAGGATAGACCATGATCCTCAAGACCCACAACAACAGTAAACTGAGTCTCTCGATCAATGATACTGCACTGATGTGAACTGAAGGTCACATCTAGCCACGAAGAACGTCTCAGAATTTGACTGACTGAGAGAAGGTTGAGTTTCATTCCTGGAACATAGTACACATCAAGGAAAATGAGTTTCCTTCCTCTAGACTGTATCTATATATTGCCTTCTCTGACAATTGTGTACTCTTCCCCTCCAAAAATAACTGAATCTGAGAATGGCTGAAAATCTATGAACCAATCCTGACGATGAGTGAAATGGTGGGAAGCACCTGAATCAATATACCAAGCAGAGGATTTTACATGATTTGCAAGTCTTTTAGCCATGAAGGCGTAAAAGGTAGACTCGCCCTGCTCAATGTGCTCTGCAGCATGAGCTTGAGGTTGTGAGCCAGATTGCTTGGCTTGAGAAGCTAAGTGTTTACGGCACTCCAACTTCATAGGACCAAACTTATGACAGTAGTTGCACTGGATATTCTTCTTCTTCGAGCCTTCTGAAGACTGAGCAGAGGGATTATGCTGAGAAGATATTGAGAACTAGTAGTTGCCTGTGGATTTAGTTGAGAAGGCTTTGTGTGTTTGAAGATGAGTTGGTACCGCAGCCGAATTGTTGTTTCAAGTGATCTTGTTGTAGAAGCATTATGCAAAGATCAGAAAACGAAACATTAGAATGAGTGGAAGCAATGTTGAGAGTTTCAACAAAGTGCTCATAGGAAGATGGGAGACTCTTCAGGGTGATCACCACCATGTCTTCTTCCATTTTGTGTTCAGTGGCTTCCAATTGATCACGAATGTCCTTGATTTTATTGAGATGATCTTGCAAAGACACTTGTTCATCCATCATGATCGAGAAGTGTGTGTTCTTCAGGAAGAATGCACGACTCTTATCTGAGGTTTCATGCAAACCTTTCCGATGGCTCCAAATTTCTGCAGCTAGTTTACTGGAAGGAACCTGCGGGAGCTGATCATCAGTGACTAAAAGTTTGATGAGCATAATAGCTTCTTCATTTTGCTCTCAAATTTATCCTGCTCTTTGCCTTCTTCCTCGGGACGATTAGTCTTGCCCAAAACAATTTTGTCAAGACATCTGTATTCAAAAATCGTCAGCATACGCTGCTACCAGGTATTGTAGTTTCTGTCGTTGAATTTCTGACTCCCCTCAAGTAGAATATGTCAGAGATGCCCTTGTAGAAAACTAAGGTCAAAGGTGGTTGACCGAATGGCGGCACAAATATCGAGGCAGAGAATGTTCAACATGTAACAATCACTTGTTGAAGAAGACTAAGGCATAAAACAAGAAAAGATTTTGAGATTGAATAGGAGATTTTTGGGCACGAATCCCAATGCAAAAAAAATGGAAGACCCAGAAAAACTCTCGAGAAACCCACCAAGAATCTGTAATAAAAAATTGGATCTCACCAAAAAACAAAGAGATTTGAGAAAAAACCTAGATGGTTGAAGATGAAAAGGCTGCAAATGTAGAAATACCACCACGAAATTGTGAAAAATTTACAGTAGAAGCCATGATCTGACTTAGAAACACAAAAAACAGGTCTGTAGGAGAGAGAAGATCAAGAGAATGGTCGTTTTTTTTAAAAGACGGCTACAAAAATCAACACGAGCAGATAAATGGATGAGGTTCGAGCAAATTTCAACTAGAAGAATGGTCGTTTTGTGCAGAAAAAATGAAAGTTGTTGGTTCCAGAAAAACGCGGCTCAAATAACAAAAGGAATGAGGCCAGATCGCGTTGAAAGAGAAGCCCAGATCGCGCGAAAAAAAAAATATCCTCTACAAAAAAAGACGCACGTGTGTGAGTTGCAAAGACGGCAACCAGAAGAATAGGTGACGAAAAACTGAGGCGATGGGAAAGGGAAAAAACCCTAGTTGCAGAGTCGGCGCACATCACAAAATAAGGTAGAAAACCCTTCACAGATGTGCAAGCACAAAGACGGAACACAAAAAATGTGTTTTTAGGGCCACCAAAATCCACAAAAAATGTGGAGAAACAAATGCAGGAAGGATGCGATGAGCATAGGAACTAGGTGTGAAAAAAAGGAACTAAAATAATTTCAAAAAATTTCACTCACTCGAGGATTACAAAAATTTCGAAAAAAAATTACCTATTGCTCTGATACCATATTACGCAAGTAATTGGTAAAATAATTGAATGAACTATAAACTAAGAACGAAACGTTCTTATAGAGTTTACAAGAGAGATGCTTCTAAAAAGAAACATACAAATAATAGAAAGAATTTATAGTACAAGATATTTACAATATCTAGAAGTAACCATTAAATATAGAAATAATCTAACTTGGGAGATATTATTTTAATATGTTGACATGATATAGCAGGTTCCATGTGGTAGGGTATATGTGCGGGTTTGCTATGGATGTGATCTTAGGTATACAAGCTTATAAAGTCAGGTGAAAACCCATTTGTGTGGCATTCTTGGAATGTGCATTAAAGTTTGCCCAGATAAAAAAAATAGAACACCCGTGCCAACATCTCAAAAGCTTGAGTATATAAGAGCAAGTTGAAGCAAATGAAGTGATAGCCCATAGAACAAGTCATCCTTTGGCAAGGAAACAATCACCAGCAATGAGGCACCCTCCTTCCCCATCTATTCCTAAAGTTATGGTAAAAAGCCATCCATTTTTGGTCATGCCTCAAGAAAAGCCTATACTTCACATAACTGAACAAAGGGACCATTGTAAATGACATTTTAAAATGAATCACCATATGCAAGATGCATTTATCCAAATGGTTTGTCTTTCAAAGTTGGTCTATCATCATATTGGCAAGAAATGGTGAGCAAAATTAATGAGGGTCCAAAAGAAGACAAGGTTTTGAGTTACGAAAAATGTGTGTAACACCTTATTGGCAATAGAGGTGAACCTTGGAAAGGATTCATTCAAGCCCATTAGGGATTTGTGGAAAGAGACAAGGGATTTTTTGGATGGAAAGATCCCATAAATCATCCCCTAATCAATGTAATTGCAATGTACCCTAAAGGGGCAAAGCTTTGGAAGCCATAGATTGTAAGGGGTAGATAAAAAATGCACAACTTGTTGCTAAAAGCCTCATAGTGGCCATTGAGGAAGTGAGACAAATAATTTTTCCAAATCATGACAAACAGTGCAAAAAAGTACTAGAACAGGTGGAACATTCGTTGATACACATTATTCACACATATTCTTGTGCTATCCACTTGAGATTGGCAATAAAATTGATTGGATCAAATAGATGCATATTGAGGCCAAAGAGATCCAACTATTCATCACCAACAACCACATGGCATAAGGCATATTGAAAACATTCTCAAAATAGGAGTTGCTAAAGGAAATGAAACAATATAAAATTTTATATTTCACTTCAGTAATTCATTGTTTTTAAAGTATGCTTTCTTTCTTTCTTTCTTTTTTTTATTATTTGTATTTTCAAATAGGTTGTTGCGACCCAATTCGTCACCAACACAATCTTTTTGAGACAACTTGTGAAGGTTTATGAGGTACTTTCTAGCATAGGAGCAAAAATCGTTTTGGGAATTAATTGGCAAACCAAAAGTGTAAGATTTTTTGAAAAAATTAGATTTTCAAAAAGCGTAAAAAATTGTAGAAAAAGAGACAAAAACTATTTTTTCAAAACTTAGGGGCATTTCCATAGCATAGAGATATAGAGAGCAAATAAAATAGAATTTAACTTATGAATTGCAGAAAACAGATTTTGTCGTTTATATTCATATTGTTGATTGCAGAGGCAAATATTCAATTAACTTTTTAAGAGTGCAGTCGCCAAATAGTTGCCTAATGTGAGATTAAATATAAGCCAAGCCTATGAAGTACCTGAGATCAAAATGAATTGTACAAAATAAAAAATTTCGTTTATATTCATATTGCTGATTGCATAGGCAAATATTCAGTCAACTTTTTAAGAGGGCAGTCACCATATAGCTAAGTCTGAGATCAAATATTAGCTAAATTTATGAAGTAACTAAGATCAAAACTTTTCAGACTTTCAAAGAGGGCAGTCACCAAATAGTTGTCTACGTCTGAGATCAAATATTAGCTAAGTCTATGAAGTAACTGAAATCAAAATTTATCAGACAGAAATCTAGCTACTGTTAGGAATTTATCAAAAATGGAATTTATTAAAAGTGGAAACCATTTTGAAGTGATCCAAGACTTTCATTGTGATTGAGGCAAGGAGTTTTGTAGGGGCAGTTCAATATTTGAGAAAGCTTATCAAATCATATTCCACAATTGCAATGCTTTATATTCCATTATGGCAATTGGTAAGTCCTTTATATGGGGTAGAATTCAACAAAAGACATTTGCTTAGTTGAAGTATATGATTAGCAAGCCACTGGTTTTGGCAACTACTATTTCAGGTGGAGGCTAATGTTAATGATAAAATTAAATATATTAATTATAAAATAAAATTTGGTCAGTAAATTAATTTTTTTATTATTATTATTTATAGTAAAGTAAAGGTGTTACATTGCGAGATATTCAGAAACTGTGAAAGAAGTAAGCCCCATCATCTATCTGCTACAGTCTACCACCCCAGCTTGTACAAGATTACACATCCAAATATACATCAAGTATCGAGATTGCAACTAGCTCCTACCCCTATCATCTACCCGCCCTATGTATAACAAGGGGGCTGTCCGCCATTACAAATGGGTACAGATATCCCAGCCAAAACCAAAAGGTACTTGCAAATAGTTACAAAACAACCAGACGTCATCACAAAAATGGCATGATTTCTATCATTTGGTACAAATTTGAAATTTCCTCACCACAATTGTTTGGAGATTGACAGAAATTTCATGAAAGAGTCAAAAATAAACAAATTTTCCAAACTTGGTGGACGAGCACACCACCATGCCTCAAAGGTTCACACCACCACCTCGCCCATGAGCACGGACAACACCACATCTTCCCTGTCCACGAATATCTTGCCCACGTCCTCACAAACCTCGTCCAGCACTACTAGCCGTCCCCCACCACTACTAGACACTCAACCATTCAAGGAAGCCTCCTGACCCTCACCACGCCAATAGTCTTCATTCTTGAATTTGAGTCTACTCATGTCCATTTCACTCCTTGTCACACCAAATTCTAGCATGATCTCTCAATCATGGGTGTAGTCTCAAATGAGCCCCAAATTCTTTGTGCCTCACACTTTATTTGCCCCCTATTATCCAACACACGCCATAGCAGAAAAGGGGGTACATGCCATGGAAAACCAAGTACATGAATCCAATCCCCCCATAGGAGTCACAAAACCATACTCTGGTTCAACAAGGGCCAACAGAGCATCCAAACCTTGTCTCCATTCTGGTTTCACAAAATGTTCAACCATTCTTTTCACCTCCTCCTTACCATCGAACTCAAGGCCCCAAGCATAGAAAATGGAAGTTGTATCAGTATTTGTCCTATATTTATATTTGGCCACTATGTATTCCAGCCCTAGCAACCCTCGCACTAGTGAGAGGAAAAATGGGTCATCAGTTGCAAAGAGAATTTCTAATCTTTCCTCTGAGATTTTACCCCAGAATGACATTTGTTGTTTTGTGGCTTGCATACTGAAAATGGCCTCCATCTCAATTACCAATCTTCTCGGACCTTCCTTCAACACCACGACATCAAATGGGATTGAATGCCAGGAAAAATCATTCATCAACACGTACCAATGTCACAAGTATCGTGCGAAGTAAAGAGTGTTTCAGCCATACGCTGCCACCCTCCGGTATCATTGCATCATAAATGTGGTTTCATCAAACAATGCCACCACTGCAATCAACTTAGGATATCAAATCCACCACCAGCTTGGATAGTGAGCCTGCAAGAGCATTCCCTTCCCTTCAAATGTGAGATACTTTGAAGTTACTAAAATTTGCCAATTCCTTCAAAATGATCGTAATAAATTTGTCAATCTTCCAGGCTTGTGAACAACCATTTGCAATTGCATTGACAATAATCTAAGAATCTCCTTCAAGATGGAGTTGATCCATGTTAATCCGTTTGGCCATCTCAACTGCAAGTAAGGCGGCTTGTGCCTCTACCTCGTTATTTGTGCCATCTTCAAGTTTCTTCGAATCAAGTGCCAATATGTTGCTTGATGCATCCCTTGCCACACACCCAACCCCTGATGGCCCCAAATTTCCTTTCGAAGCCCCCATCGAAATTAATTTTAACCCATCCTTCCTCTAGCTTCATCCATGACACATCATCCCTAGGATTTCTAGTAGGATCAACCCTAGAATGCCTATATTAATTATAATCAAAAAATCATATATGTATACATATATAAATTAAAATTTGAATCCATTGATTATATATTAAAAATAAATATATACATAATAAATTTTACATTATTTTTAATTTATAATTAATTATATAACAATTAATATAAATTAATAGTCAATAATAATTTAAATTTTCAAACTACTTTATAATATTAATTATAAACTCTAGGGGTTAGTTGCTTCCCATTTGAAGGGTCATCTATAATAGTGCATAATAGTTATAATTTTAAAATTAGTGTATAATATTAATCATATATTTAATCGCATTAGAATCCATGGGGTGAGGCGTGCAAAAAGCTCAGGTGATATTGAAACCGCGATTTAGAGCAAATTCATTAGTTGCTTCGACACTATCTCACATTCCCCCCACAATTTCGGATGATTGAGGCCCTTTCAAATTCGTTTGATGACCGTCATTGCTCCTCCCGCTCCTCTGTTTAGGGTTTTCAAGAGGTTTGAAAGAAAACTTAAGGGGCAAAATAACAAATTGTGTCCACACGATTCCACATTGACTTTGCTTTTGTCCTGGAATCAACCCTACTTCTGAGTGATTCTTCAATTTTGTGAGTGTTTTGTAGAGTACGTAGGTTTTTGCAATGATCTTTTACCAATTTTAGGGATTTTAATATGATTTTAATGCACCTTAAATGCAAAAAGGTCATTGAAAATTAGGTCAACAATTTTTTCATCAATCAGGATTTTTTCAAAATCGACCGGTTCTAGGATTCAAGATTAATCGGGTATAATCGGGATTTTTCGCAAATTATTGTTTCTATGCTTTCTAGTATGCTCATTTGCCAACTCTGGTTTGTATGGAGGCAACCAACAATGAGAGAGCAATAGCTATTGAGCATATTGTTAGTCTATTTTTTTAGTAGCATTTTCAGAGGCCTTCAAAGCATTACATAAGAGATGTTGCCTTTTCCTAAACCTCTTCACCACTCCATATAGGTTTTTGGAGATCTTTCCAACACACTAAAAATGTTTGATTTTTCCCCAACAGGCTAGAAGTTTCCCTACCAAGTTGAAAATAAAATTAAACTATGAAAAAAATATTAAAAAATAATATAAATAAAACTTAATTATAACATAAACTAAAAAATAATTAAGTTTAATGAATGGTCAATGAAATGAAGAGTTGTGACTCCCTCAAACATGAGATATAAAAGGGAGAAGACTTCATTAAAAAGGGGAGATGGAAGAAGGAAGAAAGAAGAAAGAATGGAGCATATAAATCAAGGAAGGATCAATAGAAAGGAATGGGTAGAAAATAAGGAAGTGACTTTTTCAAAGGGCGGAGAATATAAAAGGTCGTACACTTTCAAAGGGTGGTAAATGTGAAAGGTTTTGATACTTGCAAAGGGTAGGCATGACGAAGAGGTGTGTGTAATGTCCCTTTTTGGGATTTAACTTAATTTAGTCCTGAAACAGTAATTCCAACTTGAGATAAGAATTGCAATACATTTATAAATATAATTTTATCAAAAAATTAGATATTTCATTATAATACTCAACTTAAAAATCTAAAAATAATTCAGAACATAGAACTTATCTTGATTTAGAGCAAGTGCTGGGATAATATGCTAAACTACTGTGTAGTTTATTACTTGTAGCTCTGAAAACTTATTCCTTGATCAGATGCCTAATGATTCTCCTTCTTTGATGGACTGATATATATCTTATTTTCTCCTTAATACTTTCATTCATTTAATACCACAGAAAATTGTGAAGTCATAAATAAGACAATTTTCTATATATATACCCTTATTTATGAATATCTGGTTTTATTTGGTTTTTGTCCTTCCTTTAGTTAGTTGCTGGATATAACTTTCAACCTAGATTTTATCCTCTCTTCTGATCACTATAACTGTCCTGAATCCTTATATGCAGATCTGACTGCAGTTATCTTATTACCTTTTTAATAGTTTTATTCTTTTTCTCTCCATTTCAGAACCAGATGCATTCCTTACGCCATCACTGGTGAATATTGCTTCTTATCATGAACTCCCCCAAATGAAAATATGAAAATTGAATGATAAGTGTAAAGTGAATTGATCTCTGTAAATCAGAATTTGTAATATATGTAACTTCCTATTGCTTCCAAAGGTCTGCGCAGGTATACTGGATTTGTTTCACGGCTCTGATTATTCACGCACTGCATGGTGTCTTTCCAAAATAACATATATGTATTGGCTGTAGCTTCATGCTAGTACAAACTCAGAAATTGAAGATCATATTGGTATAAGGAATCACCATCTTACTCCGCTGCTGTCTCAGTTTGAAAGCACACTGAGAATAATGATCACCGTTGTTGTCTCCTTTGCTATATCAATGCCATGCCAGGCACAATAGAGCTGTAACTTCAGTAAAATACTAAAGCAGCCCAGCACTTCACGTTCTTCAGTGGAAGACAATAAAAGAATGTACGGTAACCCATACTCAAAATGCCTGATATTAATATGAACTGCTGTCAGTTTGCTCTACTCGACCAATGTTTATAGAGCGCCTGACAGATTCTGAAGCCACGCTGGGAAATAGAATAGTGAATCGCTTGGATGCCTCGTTCTTTCAATTCGTTCTGAACTTTCACTTCCAGAATATTCACGCGTCCAAGCATTATCGTATATTAATCGATAACTCTCTTTCTTGTGTTCCCATGCTCCTGTATGCATGACCCGATATCTAGTGATAGGAAAATATATAGCGTGAAGCAGTTCCCACTTATCGTTGGAACCAAGTATGAAATCTTCCACTGTTCTGGATTTGAACTAAAATCAGACTAACTCCTATTTGTGAATATACTGTCAACCTCCAGCCAGTATTGTGTAATGTCCCTCTGATGCTGATTTCTGCTCTTTGGATAAGTATCCTTTGGAGGGTTGTGTCTCTTTGTGACGGTCACCCTCTTCCGAAGAGTGGTGTCTCTTTAAGCCTTAACTAATTTTAATCGCTGTCTCTGAGGATATTAACAATGTATTGGTAGTAGGCCATTTTTATCATTACTTATGAAGTTGCTGCTCATAAGTCGTCTTAATTAAATCACACCCTCTAAAATGGATCGCCATTCAATAGCTTCAGTCTCTTATGAAGTCGGCTATCCACTAAGTCGATTGCCTATATAAACCATCACCATCTCTTCCTTTGTGATGTCAGTCAGATTAAAGAGAACTGCTGCTTGTATTAATGCTTCTATGTCGGGGACATGACAGTGTGACTTCTCCCTCACATTGGAAGATATAAAGGGAAGAAGGTCTCGTTTGAGGAAGGGAGGAAAAAGGAGATCAATTTGGAAAGTAATTTATTATTCTCAAAAGTAGCAAAGAAGGGTGGTGACTCAATTCTTATGAAAGTTGGTGACTCTTTCACCAATAAAGTATAAAGACAAAATCATTTCAAGTATTCAAGGATCACTTATCAATCATCACTCATGAATCCATCAAGCAATCATCAACTATCAATCAGCATATCATCACACCATTAAATAAGCATTCATTTAATCATCATTCACCAATATATCAAACGAGCAATTATTGCATCAGCACTCATCTATCATCTAATCAACAATCACTTAATCATCACTAACCAATACCTCAAATCATCCAATCAAAGGAATTCATTGAATCAATCAATCAATCATACAAATATCAATCCATCAATCAGGTGAAATCAGAACACAGAAAAAGAAATATATTCATAATAAAAGCAAAGAAAAGCACAAAGCTATATGTCTATTATTGTCGCTCAGAATTACAGCAGAATTTATTTAGATACAGAAACTTTATCCAAGAAGTCATCTATATATTGGACCAGCATATTTATAAATTATCTTCAACCCCAACCTATGTTTATTAATTTCTCCTAGCAAGTGATTTCAAAGAATGAAAGAGGTATTTATTATCCCTTATTATAGCAGATTTTCCTTTAGCAAAATATTTTGAATTTATATTAATGTCTTGCAAATAGGAAGGATATCCAGCGTCCCAAATTCACGAGACCCAAGAGCACCACCCCAAGATGAATGTTATGATCATGGGCTAGGGGGCATTGAATGCGCCTAGATTTTAGGTCTCATCAAGTGCATCACTCCAAGATGGATGGAGCCATACTCACAGGCTCGAGGGTGTTGAATGCCCTTGGGCTGGAACAAAGAGGACAACCTCCAAGGTGGACTAAGAGATGGAGGGGATCTTGCTCCTCCAAGACTCGTAGACTAGGGGGCACTGAGTGTCTCTAGGCTTAAGAGTCTCGTCAAGTACACCACCTCATGTCATGCCCCGACCAGAAATAACAAAAAAAAGAACCAATAATACAAACCACACATTCACAGAAGTTTAGTTTAAATATTTGAACATGATTAAGGAGCAATCATTACGTAATGAGGTCGACCAAGATAAGGGCAGCATATATATATATATATATAAAATTAATATTTTGATGTCAAATGCTTCCAATTTAAAATAGAAGCATATATTGGCCGATTTATTTATAAACAAAGTGCAGGGATGGTAATTAGGACCAACTTGTTATGGTAAATCAATGTATTAAACAAAGGCGGCGAAGACTCCTTAAATAGATTAACATAGACCATGTTTCTAAATGAAATAGTCGTGAACTAAAAGACAGAAAAGGAAACGTCCTAAAGTAACTAAGATGACCATTAAAGAAACATTACAATATTTTAATACCCTCCCTTAACGGTCATCGTTCTACAAACCCTACAGAAGACAATCTAAAGGTCTTTTGGTCACAAATGCATAGAAAGCCACCTTCTTCTCGTCATGGATGCATAGAGAAGATTGCCCCCTTCTCGTCAAAACGCCCTACAAAATGACCCTGCTACTGAGACCCTCCCTAATTCTGCAAAACTTCTGGAAATGACCAAGATAACCAAAATCCATCCAACTTGGTGTTGAGAAACAAAATTGTCCCTCCCTATAGACAGAGATACCAAGAACAACTCCTCAAAACTAAAACAACGGTTTTGAGGAGAAAACCATCGAACCCTCCAGTGCTCCTGAAAAACAGCAAAAGCCTTGTAGATGAGCACTATGACCCAAAAACTCACTGCAAGACACCACATTTTTTGAGGAAAAATTGCCAAACCCTGTATGATTTTTTTTTTCTTGGAAAAAAAGCAAAAACCCTAAGAGCAGCAACACCAGTCACGATTTTTTTGGAAAAAATCAGAAAACCCAAGAATGATTTATGAGAAAATAAAAAACACAAAACATGATTTTTGAGAAAAATCGATCAAAACCACAGACAATCTTTTAGGAAAAAATTCTGAAAACCTAGAAATTGAAACATCAGCAAGTAGCTGGCATAAAATCTGAGACAGATTAGCATACAAAACTTTGCTTTTAAGGAAAAACAGTAAAACCCTTGTACAAAACCCAAAAAAAAAAAATTGGAAAAATTTATAAAACCCCAAAATAATATTTTTAGGAAAAATTTATAAAATCCCTGCCATGATTTTTTCAAAAAAAATGTATTAAAACCCAAACATAATTTAAGGAAAAAATTATAAAAACCCATCACTAATTTATGCGATATTCATAAAAGCATACACATGCAAATAGAAAGTCACGTGGGTCGAAAACGCGTGCAATTGGCTACGAAGGATGAAAAAAACACGTGCAAATGGTTGCACAAGCCCTAGACGGATGCAAGTTTCACCAAAAATGACACCAAGAAATCACATAGAAAGTCAAAAAACCATAGACAACATGCATGAAGAATGTCACACAAACACAAAGCCATCATTGAAAAACTCCACAAAATGAGCAAACGCTTTCAAAAAAATGTGATTTCTTTGGTCTAGAGAGGGTAGGAACTTCATGATTTTTACAGATGAAAACCTCGAACACATGCGCGAGGGTTTGCAGCTACAGAGGTCGCGAACAGAAAAACATCGACATGTCTGTAAAACCCTCGACGAAAAAAGGAGAAAAACGCCCACGAAGCTTTCAAAAAAACCTCTAACAATTTTTTTATTTTCAAAAAAAAATCAAAAAACAAATTTCTAGAAAAAATTCGAGATCAAAAGAGGCTCGATTTTTTCTTTAAAAAATTACCAAATTTTATGAAACTCCATCAACTCGCTCTAATACCATGTTATGGTAAATCGATGTATTAAACAAAGGAGAAAAAGGGTCCTTAAATAGATTTACAAAAGACGATGTTTCTAAATGAATCAATCGTGAACTGAAGATAGAAAAGGAAACTTCCTAAAGCAATTAAGATGACCATTAAAGAAACACTACAATATTTTAATACAACTAAACAAGACGCAACGATTGTAAATGATCAATAAATTGTTTATTAATCAAAAGCCGCAATCAAGAGAAGGGGTGTAACCCTCTCAAAAGGGTATTGTCGTTGAAGGGGTGTGACTCTTTACCAAGGGAGATGTAAAATAAGAATTCCATTTGAAGGAAAAGGAAAACCAGCATCAAGCCAATCAGCATAAGAACTCGTCCCAAAAAAGCAGTAACCAGCATTCAAAGAAGGAACGGAATCAAGTCTGATCTGCCTAAATTGCAACAGCAGACTGAATACATATAACCTGTAGTAATTCTATATTCTACAAGTATAGTGGTATGAAATAGTAGAATCAATAATTGTTGTGTGATAATGTGAAATGCATCTTCTAAATCATTAAGCTATCTATAACCCTGCAAGCAATCACATAGAGCAGAGAAGGAAGCACCAGAAAGGGGAGCAGATACGAGATAACCATCTATGAAGGCCACCCCATGATAGATGTCCAATTAGCCTGCCACTTGGGCCAAGAGGGTGAGTGTCCCCTCTTGAGCTTAGATAGAAGGAATTCCAGGCACCTATTGCAATTTACTTTCCAACCTCTACAATGGTTAATTGTTGGAAAAATCACAAGTCATAAGAAGATGAATAAGGAGACATGAATAGGGAGGGAAGATACAAGCACCCTACTAGGTAGACCACCCCATGCTAGATGCCCAATGTTCCTGCCACTTGGGGCCAAGAGGGTGAATATCTGCTCTTGGGCTTAGTCTAAGGATTGCTACGGGCCAACCTATCATGCTCCCTATTGTGATGGTTATATATATTTGTACTCATATGTGTGATTACTAACCCTAATAGAAATAATTGAGATTTATGAGATATATTGTTTAATATGGGTACAGAACCTAAATCAGGATTTATCTTGTTAAAAGGCCTTTTTTTTGGTAAAGTTATATCTCTAACTATCTTACATTTCTTATTATTTCGGGGCAAGAATTAGGGCACTCGAAAAAAAGGGACATTACACCTCGAGATGGATCGAACCGCCATGCTTGTGGGCCAGGGGGGTTGAGTGTCTCTGGGCTTGAGAGTCTTATCAAGTATGCCACCCTGGGATGTATAGATGGAAGATCCGCCCATGCTCTCACAATACAACGACAATTGTCCTTAAGATTATGATTTGCAAGATATTCCTAATGAATTCCTCAAACGATTGACTAGTGGAAAATACTTGCTCAAAAGAATATTGATGTGTATTAAATATTAATGATTAATTAAATGGTATTATTGATTATTTAAATTTATTGTACTAATAAAGGTTTCTAGTGATCAATGATGTGTTCAATTCCTAAACCAGAAATAATTCCTAAAAGGAAATTTAGAGTTGGCAATTTTATTACAAGTTTATGTTGCTGAGGATAATGCATTTCTCATCTTGACTTGGAGTTGTTGTTTCAGGGCCAAATTCAGGTAAATCCCAAGAGGGGACATAACATTTTCCTCTTGGTCGAACTATGAATTTTGGAAATGAATAATAAAATATTAAATCAAAATCAAAACGGATCCTACAAACTGTTTAGTTACTTGGAGTCTGATCTTTCGTGGCTCTTTTTTTGCAACCCCTAGGTGCCTAATCTAGGAAAATTTAACAGAAAAGATTATCTATTTTACTCCTTATGTGCAACCTCATGCAGGACACATTTTCCATCACATTGTTATTGTTCTCTTGTGCTACTTAATCCTCCTAACAAAGGATTTTAAAGTAATTGAGAGCAATGTTAGTATTTGTCAAGTATAGTGTAGGGGGAGTGATCTATGAATTTTGGAAATGAAAAATGAAATATTTTATCAAAATCAAAATGATCTAGTGAACCATTTGGTTATTGGGAATCCCGAATTTCATGACTCTTTCTTTTGTAACCCCTCAATACTTAATCTAGGTAAATTTAGCAAAAAAAAATGTCTCTTTTTTATTTCTTATGCACAACCTCATCCAAGGCACATTTTCCAACACATTGTCATTGTTGCTTAGTATTTATCAGTTCTCCTAACAAAGGATTGTAAAGTAATTTGAGTGTACTTTTAATATTTGTCAAGTATCAATTTAATGTCTCTATTAGGTAGTGGTGAAGGATTTTTTCTGGGTAAGATGGTGCATACACCCCTTTCCTTTGGGGTTATCTACAAAAATAATATATGAAAATCGAAGTGGATCCTATGATCCGTTTAGTTACTTGGAATAGGCTTTTCAAGGCTCTTTTTTTGCAACCCATAAGTGCATATTACAAAGAATATTTAGCCAAAAAAAAAATCTCTATTTCATTTCTTATGCAGAACCTCATCCAAGACACGTTTTCCATCACAATGTCATTGCTATCTTGTATTTCTCAATTCTCCTAACAAAGGGTTTTGAAGTTATTGAGAGTAGTGTTAGTGTTTGTCAAGTATGGTGTAGACCTTTCTCATTGTTTTGAACCTAAACATAATCTGATATTATAATGGTAGAAAATTGCATGTGCATGTCCTTTTCTTTATGTTTTGGGTCACTTTGATTATTGTCCTAAATACACTAACTTGCTTATAAGTGGCATTTCTTGCATGAACTTGGCTCCTAACATCGTTAATATATAATCTCCTTATCATTGATTCCCCAAAGATTTTATTGCATGTAATGTCCCCTATTGGGGCTTTACTTGATTTGCACTAAATTACCAACTAGGGTTTGGATTGTGCTCGGAGATGGAAATTTAACTTAGTCTCTTGATTTAGAACTTACAATCAGATTAGTTATCAAAAGATAAATAAAAATATAATCAATTTACAAATCATAATAGTCATTTAGTATATGTGGGATTCCTTTGAGGCTTTATCCAATCATTCATCCACACTATGAAGCCCATGGGAGATCATACAAGGCACCTTGAGCCTATCCATCAAGTTTACGGGCACGGAAGTACATCCGGCATTTGGTGTACTAAGGGCACGGAAGTACATCTGTCATTCGGCCTCCTAATTTAACTTGAATGAACCATCAGGCTGCTTGCCTTCCTAATATGCCCACATCTCCTCTCCATAACGGAATGGCAGATTAAATGAAGCTTTTAAGGAATCATTACATCTACTCTATTATGCATATGCAGAATTATAACAAGAACAACAATGTATATACAAACAGATATAACAGTAGCATATAATATTCTTCAATAATGACTCAGCCAAGACGTAATGCATTATATCTCATACCACACTATTTAGAGAGATATCTAGGCTGCTGATTAATATATTTATATCTGAATCTGAAGGCTCTTTTGAATGCTTATGATTGTACCTCTTCAATGATGTCTTGGATCCCCATTTCTTATTGCATTTATATCTCCATATCTAGTTTGGGGAGACATCTCTTTGGAAAGAGGTATCCCTTTAAATGATCGTGTCTCCTGATTGCTGCCCTTTGCTATCCTTAATTAATGACTGTTTTATACTTACTAATACCTGCCTTAACTAATAAGCATTTAACTGTTATTTATTGGTTTTATAAACATTGTATTTACTTAATAACCTAAGTATGACTACTAAAAGGCTGCAATCTGATTCTTAAGGTTTTGGTCTCCTTTGGTGGGGACATGACATTGCATTCCTTAGACCTACCATTCACCACCCTAGATCAAAATTGTGGGTGCAGACTTAAACCCAAATCACCTCCACACTCGCAGATCTTAAACTTAAAATTATGATATTCAAAATTCGAATTTAAACATTTTCAACCACTTTACTAACCATTGTGAACTTGTAAGCAAACCTAGCACACATTTGTGTGAATTTGTGTGCTTTGTTGTTGTATATAAAGACATCCATTCATTCACTTTGAAATCATTTAGGAGCGTGCAAGGGATCCAAAGAAAATTGTTATGGAGCATTTAGGAGAGTATTCTAACAGCATTATCAGAGCTTCACATTATCCTAGGTACATTAGACACTTGCTTTCTCATTGATCTCGGTTCATCACCATTGAATCATCCAACTAGGATCTGACTGAAAAAAACATGACCCTCACCATTCAACAGATTTACTGAAGGTGTTTTTAAATACTGCCAATTCCCTACCAACCTCAGATATCACAATATCAAAGCAAGTGAATTCCAACAATCAGTTTTCTGCCAGTTCATTAGCCCAGGTACAGTTTCGATCCTGCAGGCAGGGTTCATTTCCACACACACATATATCCAGTTTGTTTCTGCATTTGTGGACTTGGTCTTGCCAAATTCCTAGAACAGCCCAGTTTAGATTTCATCAATCTCCTTTCAACACCTCTAAGAAGTCGGGATTTTGAGTTGTGGTTTAGAAGTTATGATAAAATAGTGGGCAGCTATCTGTCAACTGCAGAAAAGTGTTTTTATGTCTGTTTATTCCTAGATTTTTAAATTATGTTACATAATCTATGAGAGCTTCAAATTCGATTGATTAGATTATATTGCTTATTATGTTCATTAAACCTGAGGGTTTTCCCTGTAGAGTCTATAACGAGTAAACTCTAATCTGTGTGATTGTTTTCCTCTAATGCAAAGGGCCACAATTGTGTAAGCTATTGTGCTTATCAAATAGATTTCCATGTGCAAGTCCATCCTTGAATATGCAGTTGCTTCTGGGACTTTAATATTAATATTTTTGCAGTGCTTTTTCCATTGTCTTTCAGATGCGCTGAACATATATCTTTAACCTTATTGACTTATTCTAAAGAACGCAATCCCAAAGAATAACCAGGACATGAAAGAGTAGGAATTCGTATGTTTAATATTCCATTGTCACCGTTATCACATCCCCTCGTGCAATTTATTGGCCTTGTACTAGAAGGATAATAATGAGTAACTTGTGAATTAAAAAAACAAAAATGCTGGGTATTTAGTACATTTGAATAGGAAAGGGAACAAAGAATACCAGGCAACCAAGCTCTGCGTTTCGTGAATCTCCTCCTCGCAGACAACGCACCAGAAGTTGTTGCGGTGTTTGTATTGAGGTTGAAGGAGCGTGGGGTTCTTCACAAAGTAAACAACGTCTTCAATTTTCCTGAGGAATTTAGAGAGTACCTCGGCCAGGCATTTCTTGTGATTGAGGGAATATTTGTGACCCTTCCCTTTGTTATGATTTAACCTGCAAATCTTACAGAAAGCAAACTGCTTAGCTGTGGACATGCCTTTCTTCTACTTTCACTTGCCTTGCCGCTCTCGCTGCTTCTACTAATTCTGCTTTGTCAAATATTATTTAATTCCTTCCACCTTCAACACTGGCAATGCAATGGTGAGTTTGGGCTCTATTTCACTAGTAGGGTCCGTACATCGCGAGCAGCCCCCTTTGCCAGAAATTCCAGAAATTTTGCATCAACACCTCACTAGCGGCCCATCCAAACAATTACGCGCCTCTTTAATTCCTATTTTCTGGAAATACCTGGTTTGATGAGGTTCGTCAAGCTGCAAGAAGAGCTCTTATAAAGGTAGTAAAGAATTGAATTGAATGGAAGATTTTTAATGACGTTCACGAGACCGTGGATACAAAACACCACCCTAAATTAATTTCATAATTTTTTTCACATGGAATTATGTGTGAATCTTGACAATCAAACTAGATCTTTCTCAAATAAACTTGCATGTTGCCCGCCATCACAATGTCTCTCTATTGAGCCTGAACATCGTCATAAGTTGTGCACTCAAAGAGAAAGTGTCATTCAATCGCAATCACACCTTTTCAAATCCTCTCCTCCCACTCCTCTTTGTGTTGGAAATATATACATACAAGGTGATTGAGAGGGGGGGTGAATCACGAACCAATAAAACTTAATCTTCTTTATTCACAATTAGATTATATAATCTGATTTGCATGCATAGAACTGGAAGGAAAGAATCATACATAACACATGACACAATATTTGGTTACCCAGAAACCTTCCAAATAGAAAGTAAAATTGGGGTGGGGATGATACCCACAAGATTTAGTACTGCAGTATAAATTTAGCCTGTTAGAACTTACATTGACCACTTCTGGTGGCCTGCCCTGTTAGAAGCAATAAGGACTGTTAAGTCCACCTTGTTAAAGGATTTAATACAATACAATAAGTATGCAACTCTGTTAAGAGATTTATAAAAGACTGTTAGGTCCCCCTGGTTAGAGGATTTTGTTGATCCACCTGTTAGAATGAACCAGTAGATGATCTGCTTATGCAACTATGATTTGTTGAATGAGATCCTTCTGAATATAACTGATCACCTGAATGTGATGGATGAGTCTCTGTTGTACTTTTATACTTCTGCAATCTTCTAATCAATATGTCATTCATATTCGCATATATACTTATACATATACACTAACTGTACATTTTGGATAAACAAAGTATCTTACATATATATCTTATCCAAAATAATTAACTTCGTAGTTCGGCTTCCATTAGACATAATGATATTAAACAATAAATGCAAAGTCAGCCCAATACTGTCACTCGGGTCCAGAAGTCTACTTGGGTGACAAACTGATACTCGGGCAATATGTTGATCACTCGGGTCACACTGATCACTCGGGCGATGCTGGATGACTCGGGCAATACTGATCACTCGGGTCACACTGATCACTCGGGCAATACTGATGACTAAGTGTTTTGACACTAATTGACAACATGTCTTGCCATAAGGTCTACACTTTGGGCATTTTCCATCTACATGTATCGCATCTGAGATTATGTGAGCCCGTCCTCAACTGAGCCACCAACACTCTAGGTTTACCCTTAATAGCTGCCCCAAGGTAAGCCTTATCCCCATGTTCACGATAAAAGGACTCAAATGCTTGTTGCGGATTTAAATTTTGGTTTCTTTTTCATAGTACATAAGGTCAATTGGAGGCTATTATTAGTTCCTGCAGTAACTATTGCGTTCATTAGATGCAAAAAACTTTTTTATTGGTCTAATGAGATTTCAGAATTTTTGACTTTATTTGTATATTGTATAGTTTGATCAGTTTAATATATTTAAGAGAGTTAAATAATACTATTTATTTATATTCTTATTGGCTGTCACAAAAAATAGCAATGAGAAAAATATTATTTTACAACTTTAATTAAGAAAAAATTAAACATTATAACACCATCACTTTATACCATTTAATACAAAGTGTGGAATAACATTTATTTCATTGAATGTTAATAAATGAAACAATTGTCCATCCTATTAATCTTGTTCTTTGTGTTATGTTGAACAGATTACACATATTAGTTTGTGATTTTTGAATAACAGATTGCAAAGGGCGATAGGGTTTGTGCATGCTTGACTAGGTATGCAAAGATTCATTTTTTTCTAAATATGTTGAAATCATTGTTAATTTTCCACCTTCGTCCATCCTCGTCTTTGCATTTCTGTCATTTTATTTTTCCAAGATGCAAAAATTATAAATTTTCTTTACTCTTTGCAATGGCATGGAAAGTGATATGTTATTTCCAGGATATGCACAAAGTTCTAAAATCACTTGAAAGGAATGTATTCTCTCTATTTCTATTTCATGCTTGCTTTGTAGGTTTGGTTTCGAAATAGAATTGTAAGGATTTGGCTCAATAAGTTATGAAATCCTTTTTTTGTCCATGCTTGACTATTATCGAGGGTTTGATAAAACTCCCAGCCCAAAAGAAAAAATTAAATCAAATTTATCAATCGTCAAATTGCCTTGTGTGCCTAAGGCGTTCATGTTTCTGCAACATGGGTTATGTAGTCCCACTGCCAAATTTTGCCCAATGCTTGGACAAAGCAAGTGCTCTGCATATATTAACACTTCTATGTTGCAAACTGCAAATTAGGTTTTAGGTATCAGTGAGCTTAGATTTTGTTAAATTAAACTTAAAATTTGGAACGATGTAATGTTGTCTGATGGTTTATTATGCCTTACTGCAAATCTTGAATTTAATATATACAATAAAATTTTATGACCTATCTTTCATAACTAGTTCAGACGAAATACTGAAGGTTTTTTGTCTCCCCAATCAGTCTGTTTAACTTGGTAGCCATTTCCTTGAACAAAATTTAAACTACCCATTTCCTTGAATTGCAATATTAAATTATCCATTTTAACGAAACAAAATAAAATACTTAGGTTTTTCTCCATCATAAAACCTGTTGTAGAATCTCTCTAATGCAATCTTACTCGGACCTTTGATTTGAAATATTTGAATAGTTGTTACCAAACCCTGTTCACAAACATTGTCTTTTTGTTAGAATACCCTAAATTGTCAACGAAAACAATGTTGCAGTGATTTCCTAACGTGAAGGTGTAGATTCAATCCAGATAGCTCGGTCTAGTATTCAATAGCTTTCTTTTTTTATTTTGTAGTATTTTGGTAAGTTGTTTTAGAAGCCTTTAAGAGAGGGTTTATATTTTGCTTTGATTTTGCAGTGCTTTGGTGGGATCTTTAAGTGCTAACGAGCCCACTTTTTATTTTATTTTTCCAACCTAAAAGATTAGAATAATTTTATTTTATCTTTCAACCCTGACTTTCGTAGTCATTTTTTGTTATCTCAGTGACCTTTTTTTATAGAATTCTTAGATCCTATGTATATGGATTAAATATTGAGAACAAATGAATACATTGTGAGGTTTTGAACTTTTTAGTGATTCTAAAATAATTTAAGGCAATAGTATTGTTGTCAATCAAGATTGTACCCTTAGCAAATGTGAAATTTGACTATGCTGTTGAAACATAAAAATACTCTCAGACTGTGGGTGATCTATAACAAGAGTGGATCTTTGGGATTAAAAGGTTGGTTCCTTAATGGTACTCACCTAAAACTATCTTGAACGAGGAAATAGGGAGAAGGAAACTTGAAATTTAAATCTAAACTAACAAGTGATGCACCGAATAATGAACTAAGAATCTGCAACCTATCAAGCTCACAAAACCTTCAATCAAATAACCAAGATGCTCTCTCAACTCAACTAAACATGCAATGCATGAGTATTTCCTATAAAGGGTTGAATATAACGCTTGCATGGAGGAAAAACCAATTGGTTTTCTCAGCTACAAGCTATCAAAAATAACCAACACAATTTCAGACCTGCACTAACCATGTATCTTCTCCTACTAAATTTTGACTGAATGAGACAAATTAAAGAACCTAAATCATAAAAAATGACCAAATTATTCATTCATAACACAATACCAGAAGTATTGAGAAGGAAAGTTGTTGCTATCTTATTAAAAACCAATAAGCCATATGTTACAAAAAAAACTTAGAATATGAGCCCAAAAAATCCTTCTTCTTGTTGTCTGCAAGAAGCCAAGAGAATCTAAACTCCAAAAACATGTCAAAGAAAGCATATATATCTCAAAGCCCACAAGGGTCGAGCAAGAATGAAACTCAAGTGAAAGGAGGGATCAAACTGCCTGAACATGCAGTTTACCACCTCAAAACTCTCCAAATTCAATGCACTACCCATGTGGCACTCGAAACTGATGTCAAACTGCTGAAAACGGACTCAAAAGCCTCTGAAAGTGCATGCAAAACATGAGGTCAAATGTAGAAATAACTCTCACCAAAATATGGATGGAACTGCCAGAATTAGTGAGTAAACTACCTCAAGGCGTGCTTAACTGATGAACAACTCAAGGAGGCCTCAAAACTAATGTATAATTGCTCTTCAACTCTCCAAACCCTCCATAAATACATACAAAAAATAAACTCCCCCTCTAGCTAGAATCAGAACTCTAAGTTCAAAAAAAATCCTCCACTAGAAACTCCATGTTTTAATATTTTTTGCACTAAAGTTTAATATTTATTTTTATGGCTTATGATAACATTAAATAAATATTAATCACATTCTATATGTAAAAATAATAAACACATTATATTAAAATGCATGAAAAAAAAGATTGAATAATAATAAAAAATGGCTCTGCTTTTTCTCTCTCGCTCGCACTCACGAACCAAATCTTTCACAGTGGATACTCTTGTTCGACAGATTTAGGTTTTCTCAAAAATGAAGTATGCTAAATTGGATGAAATTGGTGTTGGTAATTTTCATGGCTCTCAATAAATCCCTTTGGATTTGGGGAAAAATGATTGGAAGATTATTACTGGTTCTCATTTCCGGGTGAAGCATTTTTCCATCGCTCCCTTCACAATCAAAACTTCAAATAAATTTTTAGTGTTGATGCTTTCTTCCCCCAGAGCTTCCTCTGGGGTTTTTCCATGGGAGAGGCTATTTCCTGCACAAACCTTTTTGTATCCTCCTATTCCTTGATCTAATCCGATGATGGTATTTAACAGGAAATGCCCTAGTTCTTCAGCTAAAGTCCAAGCAAATCGTGGGGTATACTCATCGTCGCATCGAAGGAATACCTGCCCTAATAAATTTATGCTTCCTGAGATCCGAGATACTGATTTAGGTACTCATCAGATGCATAGGAATATGTCCAGGAAGAATGTCTCCACTTGCTCCCCCGCTAAAGCTAATACTATCGAATTGGGTAAACTTCGACCCAACTCTGGTACTGGTAAGGTTTACTCCCCTCCTCATAAAAGATTCAGATTTAGAAAAGGAAATGAATAATGAGGTAAATAAATCTTCATAGATGCTTAATAATAGTAAGGATTTTACTTCTACTAACCCTAATCAGAGAAATAAGATAGTTATTAAAAATAATCTAGTTGGAAGGATCCAAAAGTTGTGTGCGGAGTTTGGCTTATTTTGCGGGTGGAATGGAATAGGGGCTTCGACAGGCACGATTGCGAAATGGTTGAAAGGGCAGTTAGACAATAAGGTATGTATCACTATCCTTCAGGAAAAAATTTTGTATGTGGATTGTTCCAGTAAAAAATTGAAAGTCAAATTTTTATCTGAGGGCTGTCTGAAATTTAGAAACATAGGGTTTTTTACCCTAGATTGGTCTCCCTTGTTTAACCCATCAAAGTTGGATAACCTAACGGTTGAGAAGGCAGTTTTGCTTAAAAATTTACCAATCAAACTCTCTGATGATGAATCCCTTCGCGGGATAGGCAATGGACTAGGAAAATTTAATGGTTATGTAGATTCTGATAATGCCTATGTAGAGAAAGTCATTATTGTTAGTATGGAACTTAATAAAAAACTAAATACTCCTTTGGAAGTATCCTACAAATCTGGGTCAATCAATATTTACCCTAAAATTATCGATTACGATTTTGAGGAAAAATAATGCATTCTTAATGATCTTTCTATGACTAAGATGATCCAGGAGGAATCTAGGAGGAAAACTATAGTTAGTACGGCTCAATCCTCAATTTTCTCTGTTAATTTGAATTCAGGTATTAATGTTAATATTGGCATTGAATTTCTTCCCAACATTGGGGGTTTTGAGATTTGAGCAAGGTAGGAAATTTGGATGTTATTTCAATTCTGGAAAAGCGGAATTTATCTATGGATACAGATTCAGACCACCCTGTTATAAAGGTTTGCTCCTTAGATAACCAAAACTTGGATGCTCCTAGGCCCCGAATTGAAGATGTAGATTTGGGGAGTAATGATCTGGGTGTGGACTCCTCCTCATCAGCTCCATTAACCAGTGAGAATCTCTCCCATGATGAAATTGTGGAAAGTATAGAATCTAAAAGTAAGAAGGAAAAGGAGGTTAGGATAATATATGAATATTTATGTGATGATTTAGTGGAGGATCTGATGGAGAAGTTTTTGGAGGAAATTTGTGATAAAGAGGAAATTGATTGACAAAGGAAGATTTTGATAAAGGAATGTTTGGTGCCTCATTTCCCTTTAACTTTACATGAGTAATGATTTAGGTGTGGACTCCTCCTCGTCAACTCCGTTAACCAATGAGAATCCCTCCTGTGATGAAATTGTGGAAAGTATAGAATCTGAAAGTAAGAAGGAAAAGGAGGTTAGGATAATATCTGAATATTTGTGTGATTATTTAGTGGAGGATCTGATGGAGAAGTTTTTGGAGGAAATATGTGATAAAGAGGAAATTGATTGACAAAGGAAGATTTTGATAAAGGAATGTTTGGCGCCCGATTTCCCTTTAACTTTGCATGAGTTAGAGCAGTTTCTAGAGGAGGATGATCAACCTACAAAGGAAGATAACTTGATCTTAGGAATTGACTCTTCCCTATTGGGTAAAGATCTCCCTGATTGTGCTAAGATCATTAGGAAATGTGGCAGGAAATCAACCCAAGAGCTAAGATCTTTAGCTGGGGAAGCAGCAGGACAGGTTAAACTTACTGATATTTTTAATGCAGGGAAGGGGAAGTTCCTTCCCAGGGCATTATGAATGTCCTAACCTAGAATGTTAGGGGTCTAAATGCCCCTAACAAGCAGCGGATCCTCCTCCATTGTATTTCAAATAGTAATTCAGATGCAATTCTTTTACATGAAATGAAATTAGATCAAATAGGACTCCAAAAACTAAATAAGAAACTAGGTGTTAAGGAAATATGGGGTGTACCTACCCTAGGAGCTTCAGGTGGTGTTGGTATTATTGGAGTTGATGAAAAATATAAACCCACAGCTCCCAAGAATCACCTGCATGCAAACCTGTCATAGAAAGAGAGAAACAAAAAATCTATGAAGGCCAAAAATCACAGATCAATGGAAGAGGAAACATATTGTGCAAACAATGTAGAAAAACACTTAATGCAATAAATGTCCTCAATTAATTAATAACCATCAAATTAAATAATTTACAAAGAAGGAATCCTTATAAAAGGATACCAAAACCCTAAAAGGGAAACCCTAAAGGGGAAATATCTAGGTTGCATAATAATAATTAATAAGAGAATTAATTATTAAATGCCTAAAGTTTAGCTTAAGTAAAAGAGAGATAATAAGTGACTTAATAATTAAATCAATATGATTTAATTAATAAGTGGAATCACTTTATTACTCTAACACCCTCCCTTAAGATAAACTTAGGGAGAAGCTAAAACCTAGAAACAACTACTGAAAGCAGGAAAATGGGTCCCGACAATAAGGCCTGATGAGGTACCCAAGTACAAAAATTTCTGTAAAGAGGAGAAATAGAGAAAACCACATGGGAAAAACCCTACTCCAAAAAGAGATGAAACCTAGTGAAGGATTGAAGGAGCCTCCAAAATAGAGAAAGTCCCAGAAAATAGGAACAGAGAAAGAACATGTAGAATGCCTCTAAAGCATGAAGCTGCAAACACTGTCGAAAAATAATTGTTGGAACCTCCACTGTAATAGAACACGATCAGGTAGAGAAGACTTTAAACAAATCCTGAAGAGCTAATCAATCAAAGATGGAAGAATGCCTCCAAAACAGGAATGAAAGAAGAGTGTCCATATGGTAAATGATCCATCTTACCGATATGCATAGGTACCAGCCACTGCATCCGCCTAGTACATAGGAACAAATACTGAATACATAGATCACTCCATCGAACCAAGGAAGCATTAGAACCAACACGAGATACCCCCCCATAATGCTAAACATGGAGAGGTCTGACAAGAACACTGAAATGCAATGCCAAAAATAACTGCAAGAAGAACAATTAGGAACACCAATAGTGCAAAAGAAGGTACAAGCACATGATAAAGGGCGGTGTCGAAGTAGAAGAAATGATCTTCTAGACACACATCACGAGGCTAATGTCATGGAAGGGACACTCACTTGACAAAGGTGGATGAGCACAAAAGGAAAAACATCATAACCCCCCCATGGCACTTTATAACTGCGTGCGAGTACAAACAAGCACAAGGTGTACAAGATCCCAGATATGCAACTGCAGGCACTTTATTTCAGTGCGTTTACAAAAGAAAGCTACAGAAAAATGTGTATACAATGTTCAGAGAAGGAAACAATCCCAGGACCTGAAACATCCAAGATATCTACCAAAATACCATAAATAAAAAAACTAAATACATAGATACATGGAGTAGAATCTGGGTGTGAGACCCATAGAATAAGATAGAGAACAGAAGCATCTTTTTGACCCCATGTGGAAGTCGAAAAAAGGAGTCTGGATGAGCAAGATATGGCTCCTGGAGTGCAAAATAGAACCCTGACTTTGATAGGCAAAAAAACCTGCAAGATGGAAAAATCATTAAATCTATCCTCCAGAAAGACGTCCATCTCGTAAAGATCTTTCCGGCGATATAAGGAAGTCAAAAATCAGCCTCCGTTTGCTCCAAATATGAGCAAAAAACCACCGGGAGGTCAAAACAGAAGTGAACCTCATGAAACCTCAGCCAAAAATAGTGGAGCCCTGCTAAACTGGCAATTCCTCCAAAAAAAATACTGCCTCCAAATTTCCCACCAAAATGGCAGGAAAAAAATATTATTATTTTTTAATGAAAAAAAAACAATAAAAAAATATTATGTTTTTTTTAAGAAAAAAACATAAAAAAACACATGCCTTTTTTTATATAAAAAAAACACAAAAAAAAAAAGATTTTTATTTTTATTTTTAAAAAAATATTAAAAAATCTTGGGGCCTATGGCTGTTGACATCAGCAGCATAGAAACCGAGGCAGATTTTTGCCTCAAAAAATGTGCCAAGGTCATGCAAGCAAAAAAAAGGGCCCAGATTTCAACTGTGTCCAAATAAGACATGCCTTATATGGAAATAGGGGTTTGGGGGTATTCTGGACACAACCCAGATGTCAATTGTTTCTCAAACTGATTCAAACAAAAAATACTCCCAAAAACCACTAAAATCTAAGACAAAAACCTCTCAAAAACACAGATTTAAAGAACAAGGCCAAATCTCTCATGAAGAGAACAGGGGCATGAAGATCTGGAGCTCTAATACCATATTGGAGTTGATGAAAATTATCAACCGACAGCTCCCAAGAATCACCTGCATGCAAACCTATCACAGAAAGAGAGAAGCAAAAAAGCTACGGAGGCCAAAAATCACAGATCGATGGAAGAGGAAACATATTGTGCAAACAATGTAGAAAAACACTTAATGCAATAACATCCTCAATTAATTAATAACCATCAAATTGAGTAATTTACAAAGAGGGAATCCTTATAAAAGGATACCAAAACCCTAAAGGGAAAATATCGAAGTTGCATAATAATAATTAATAAAAGAATTAATCATTAAATGTCCAAAGTTTAGCTTAAGTAAAAGAGAGATAATAAGTGACTTAATAATTAAATCAATATGATTTAATTAATAAGTGGAATCACTTTATTACTCTAACAGGTATCATTTGGGACCCGAGATTGGTTGCTCTATCAGAATTGGATGACCACCCTAATTAGTGTTGTGGCTTGATAACTAGCTTGCATAATGACTTAAAATTATGTATTATAAATGTATATGGTCCTATACTAAATATAGACAAGGAAAGAGTGTGGTATGGAATAGAAAATAAAATGCTTGAATTTGGTCAAGACATAGTCATTATTGGAGGGGATTTCAACACAATAACAAAGTTGTCAGAAAAAAAGGAGGTTTTGGCCATCTTTCCAGGGTTGCTAGAGATTTTAATGATTGGATTAATAGAAATAATATTTGCGAGATTGGTACTTCAGAGGAGCAATTTACTTGGAACAATAGACGTAAGGGCTTTAGTTGTATAGCAGAAAAATTGGATCGTTTCTTTTTAAAGAATAACTTAGTTGAGCTCCCTTTCACATTATCTGCTAAAGTTTTACCCATATCTGGCTCTGACCATTTCCCTGTAGAACTTAAAATCATTAGGGATCAAAGCCCAGAGAATTGTCCTTTTAAATTTGAACAGATGTGGCTAAAGAGTGAAGGCTTCTTAGAAATGATTAAGGAATAGTGGAATGAGATTGATATCTTTGGCTCTAAACTTTATCAAGTAGTTAATAAACTCAAAATTATTAAGCTAAGACTAAAATCATGGAATAAATCAAAATTTGGTAACATTTTTTGTAACCAAAATTAATATTGAAGAAAAATTAAAAACCCTTAATGATAAGGTTTTAGAGAAGGGTATGAAGAAGAAAAGGGATTATTAAAAGACTATGAGGAGGTGCTGGCTAAGGAAGAGGTCTTCTAGCGACAAAAGTCTAGAGAAACATCATTGGCCGAGGGAGATAAAAACACCAAATTCTTCCATAATAGCACTAAGAAATGAAGATGCATCAATAGGATTACTTCCATTATGTGTAAGAATAACAATTTGATTGAGGATCCTAAAGTCATAGCTAATGAAGTAGTTAGCTATTTCAGAGAGATTTATCAAAAGGATGGAATGCCAAATATAGATAACCAAAATAGTATCCTAGAAAACATTCCTAAAATTATTTCCAGGGAGCAAAATATGTTGCTTCTAGCTAGGTTCTCAAAAGAGGAAGTAGAAAATATCCTAAAGAAGATGAACCTTGACAAGTCCCCAGGCCCAAATGGCTTCCTAACTTTTTTTTCCAGAAATGTTGGAGTGTTATAGGTGATGAGGTTACTGCTACCTTGGATGGTATTAGGAATTCAAGGAATATCTTAAAGGAGGTCAACAATACTTTTATTGCTCTCATCCCTAAAAAAGAAAAACCAGAAAATTTTAATGACTTTAGACCTATAGCTCTTTGCAATACACTATATAAACTTTTTTCAAAAACAATGGCAAGTAGACTTCAGAAACTCCTCCCGGACATAATTAGTGAGGAGCAGTCTGGTTTTGTCTCAGGAAGATCTATCTATGATGGAATTATTATTGCACATGAGGCAATGCATTTAGTTAAAACTAATAAAAAACCAAGCATGCTAATTAAGTTAGACATAAAGAAAGCTTATGATAAAGTAGATTGTTCTTTTCTATAGAAATGTTTTCTAGCTTTCGATTTTGAAAAGAAATGGGTAAACTTAATTTTTACCTGCATTTCTTCCCCTGAGTTCTCAATTCTTGTTAATGGCTCTCCTCAAGGATTCTTTGGGATATCGAGGGGGATTCGTCAAGTGGACCTGATCTCCCCATTTCTTTTCATCATCATGGCCGAAGCTCTAGGTCGGGTTATAAATAGAGCTAAATACGATAGTAGAATCTAGGGTATCCAAATTACCAGTAATATTGATTCCATGACCCATCAACAATTTGTTGATGATACTATGCTATATGGGAACAACTCCATTCAAGAATCTAAAGCATTCAAACATATTTTAGATCAATATGCATCGGCCTCACGACAAGAAATAAACAAAGATAAATCTGAGGTATTTTTATTCAACACTGATCCACCTCTAGAACAGGGAATTATTAATGTTTTGAATTTTAAAAAAAGGAACTCTTCTGTGTAAATATTTAGGTCTCTACTTGGACATAGGTTCTAGATTGTCTGCGTTACGGAATCACACTATAGAGAAAACCAAAGGTAGAATTTCCTTGTGGAAAGGTAAATGGTTATCGTCAGCAGGAAGAGCTATTATGATCCAATTTGTTCTCTTAGCAATTCCCCTTTATCAATTAGCTTTCTTTGACCTTCTTGTTAATCAAAGAAATGAACTTAATAAAATTTTGAGAACCTTTTTCTGGCAAGGCTCTGAGGATAAACAGAAAATAGCCCTTTTAGCCTGGGAAAAGGTATGTAAGCCTGAGCGGGAATCAAACGCCTTAAAATCCAGAGTAAAGCCTTTGGAGAAAAATTAGTATGGAAAATGTTCAATAATCCCAACCTCAAATGGGTTAAAATCTTATCCCACAAAGATCTAAATCAACCTGACCCCATTAATATTTTTAGAGAGAATAATCCACCCAGAGGTTCCATAATTTGGAATTTTATGCTAGACTGTAGATTTATTATTCAAGAAAAGTTAACATGGAACCTTGGTCAGGGAGATGAAGCCATGTTTTGGTCTGATTCGTGGGCAAGATATCAAACAATTAACCAATTAGGTAAATGGAATGTATCAAGAGGAATTTTAGAAGCTCACTGGGGCTCTAAGGTTAAATATTATGTTGCTTTTGACTTTGGACAAGAGGAAGGATGGAAATGGAAGGATAGAGGATGTATGCATCTCCCAAAGGATGAGGAAGATAAGCTTTGCTCAATCTTGGCTACTAGGAAACCCTTGCTCCATATTAAAATGGATAAATTAATTTGGGATAGAAATAAATCTAGGGTATATAAAATCAAAGATGGATACAATTATCTTAGGTCTAAAATAATTGGCCCTAACAATAACCCTCCTTATGATCTAATTTGGGGTAAGAACACCTTGCCTAAAGCAGGTTTCTTTGCTTGGTTAGTTTAGAATAGGAAAATTCTCACAGTTGATAGGTTTCACAGAATGGGCTTTCTTGGCCCAAGTAGATGTGTGTTATGTGAAAAATAGGAGGAAAACATGGACCATCTTCTTTTCACATGCCCTTTCTCTAGACAAATTTGGGATTGGCTATGCATAAAACTACATTGGAAATCTGCATTTCCAAAGTCTGCTTCTGATTTCCTCCTTTCATAGCCACAATTATGTAGAGGTAGCATTTACAGTTTATTATGGACTTCGGCCCCCCTAGTGTCCTATGGGAGGTATGTAAAGAAAGGAATAGGCATATTTTTTAGGACTCCAAGATGGATATCTAAAGCCTTATTAACAAAATTTCAAGCTTTATCATAAAATTTGCTAACAATAAAATTATCCTAAGTAATCAAAAGGAGGAAACAATGACACCTTGGGATGATAAAACTAGAAATAAATGGTTAGGATTCAAAATTCATCCCTTTATTGGCTGATGTAATTGCCTAAGTCCAGTTGTTACCGACAGTCAGCTTGACTGTGCTCTAAGGTCTCTTGCACAGACCTTATAGGGTATTGTTTCACCCCGGCTTGAGGAAGTCACTAAGATCTTCACCTCAAGTGCCCTAGACCAAGCTTACACTGTGAAGCTACTATTTCATTCTATAGAACCAATTAGGATAGGTTCATTCCCCAAGCTAAACCGACGGTTTTCACCTGAGGAACACAACAACACACACTACACACGAAATCCATTCAATATGTTCTTTCTTATTCACAAGAACTAAACTATTACAGGATGATATGATCTGCGTCTATATCCTTCTCTAATCTATCTATATCCCTCTGTATTCTATTACAAAAGCTTTTTAGCTATATATACATCCATCAAAAATATCACACAAAATATCTGATACTCATGGACAACTTCAACCACCCTGCAAAGGTGACCAAACTGAGCAATAAATGACCCTTCTAGAATAGGAATAGGTGTCCCTGATCCTTTCAAGCAAAAATGACATGTAGAGAGTCGTTGCAAGTGACCCAGCTGGTCACAAATGTCACATCCTGCATTTCCTAGGTCGTTAACTAACATTACCGAGCGCCAGTGTTGACTTTTCAAAACAACAGAAACATCATCAGTTTCCAACCCTAAGAAAAAGATCACAAACCCGACAACAAACATAGTCACCGATGGTCATCACCAACAAGCATCACCGACAAACACTACCAACAAGCATTGCCGACGAACACTACCAACAAGCAATATCGATGAACAAAAACTTATGGACAGAAACTGACAGACATCGCCGACAAACAGTGTAACTTGACTACCAAAAAGCATCACCGATGAACACTACCAACAAGAATCGCCAACAAACACTACCAACAAGCAATGCCGATGAACAAAAATTGACAGACAGAAACCAACGGACATCGCCGACAAACAGTGTAACTTGACTTAGGTGCTATTGCACCATACTCCCCAAACAAAAAGAAATCAACTTCCAGGTGATTGGAGTAAGTCAGGATTGATGCCTAACTTCTTAAAATTGATTTCTTGTACCCATGTAGCCTTTGAATCAGCTTTGCCTTTCCATTTGACCAGATGTTCCATATAGGTCTGTCGTCTAGTCAGCTTGGAAACTCTTGAATTCAGAATCGTGTCTGCCTTCAGTTGGGGTATAATAGGAAGTTTAAGCGCTTTGAGATCCTCGGTATCTCTTGTGAGATCAGAATCTCCTTCAGGAATTGGACCGTTATAGGATACCAAATCTGCCACATTAAAGATAGGAGATAATCCTATGTCTGCATGAAGATCAACTTTATAAGCATTAGACCCATATTTTGCCCATATTGCACAAGGGCCTATCTTCCTCATCTGAAGTTTACTTGGAACTCCTTTCTGCAACCTTGCCTTATTGAGGCGTACCATGACCAAATCTCCAAACTGGAATTGAACATCTCTTTTTCTTGCATCTACCTTCTGCTTTATATGAGTGGTACTCTCTATCAATGCTTCTTTAACTGAGTCATGGACCTCCTTCATGGATTGAGAAAAATCTTCAGCATACCCACTCTTTTCTGTAATGCCACCAAGATCCCTTAATTCACAGATACCCCTGGGATGAATCCCATACACAATTTCAAAAGGGCTCTTTCCAGTGGACCTATTGACTGTATCATTGTAGGCAAATTATGCTTGAGAAAGTAACTGATCCCATGGCTTTCCATACTCCTTGGTAAGGTATCTCAAAATATTACCTAAGCTTTGGTTCACCACTTCAGTCTGACCATCGGTTTGTGGATGGTAGGCCGGGCTAAAAGAAAGATTTGTACCAAGCTTTTGCCACAAAGTCTTCCAAAAATGACTCATAAACTTCGAGTCTCTATCTGACACAATACTCAAAGGTAATCCATGTATCCAGACTACTTCTCTAAAGACCAAATTGGCTATGTAACAAGCATCATGTGTGGTTTTTCATGGTACAAAATGAGCCATCTTGCTAAACCTGTCAACAATTACAAAGATGTTGTCCATTCCTTGCTTGGTCTTTGGTAACCCAACAACAAAATCCATACTAAGGCATTCCCATGGTCTATTTGGGATAGGAAGGGGCTGATACAATCCTGTATTGGATGAAGTCCCTTTTGCCTTCTGACAAACCAAGCAAGTCTCTACATACTTATGGATGTCTCGATTCATTCTTGGCCAATAGTAATACCTTTTGACCAATTCTAAGGTCTTATTTAACCCAAAATGTCCACTTAAGGAACCATTATGCTTTTCCTGTACTAGATTCTCTTGCATAGAACCTCTTGGTACACAAAGTTGTCCTCCCTTAAATAGAAGACCTTCCTGAAGAGTATACTCTGAATATTCACTATGAAAATGATTTTGATACTCTTGACATACCTTGTATGCTGCTACAAAATCTTCATCGGCTGGATACAGATCTTTAAAAATTTCAATGCCAATGCTTCTTAGCTGAACTTCTTGCACCGTGAGTAACCTTCGACTCAATGCATTTTCCACCTTATTTTTCACTCCCTTCTTATGCTTTATTGTGAAGGTAAAGGCTTGGATGTATTCCACCCATTTCATGTGCTTATGACTTACTTTATCTTGTGAATTTAGAAAACTCAAAGCCTGATTGTCGGTAAAGACAACAAATTCTTTAGGAAGTAGATAATGTCTCCATTTCCTTAGTGCTTACACTAATGCATACAATTCCAAATCATATGAGGAATACTTTTTCTTTGCATCACTGATTATCTCACTATGAAAAGCTATAGGTTTTCCCTCTTGACTCAATACTGCACCGACAGCAATATTACTAGCGTCACATTCCACAGTAAACAATTTGTCAAAACTAGGAAGTCTCAAAATCGGTTGAGTCACTATTCTCTTCTTCAGATGCTCAAATCCTTCATCAGTCTGCTCATTCCATTGGAACTTGGCTTTCATACCTCCTTTAATGGTATCTAAAATAGGTGCACTAATCTCACTGAAATGTTTGATGAATTTTTGGTAAAATTGTGCCAAACCATGGAAGCTTCTTACCTCCGTAGCTGATTTTGGTGTAGGCCAATTCAAGATTGCTTCCACCTTGCTTACATCCATCTTCAAGTTACCTTCTGAGATAACAAAATCAAGATATACCAATTGTTGCTTCATGAATTCACTCTTTTCCAAGTTGATTGTCAACTTTTCTTTATGCAATCTCTGCATTACCAATTGCAAATGTCTAAGATGATCCTCTTTGGTCTTGTTGAACACCAAGATGTCATCTAAGTACACTACAACCCATTTTCCAATGAATTCCTTCAAAAATTCATTCATTAATCTCATAAATGTGCTTGGGGAATTTGACAACCCAAAAGGCATAACTAGCCATTCATACAATCCTTCAGTAGTCTTAAAAGCAGTCTTCCACTCATCCCCCCCTTTAATTATTATCTGATGGTATGATCCACTCTTAAGATCTATCTTGGAGTAATATCTAGCTCCACCAAGACAATCCATTAAATCTTCTATCCTAGGTATTGGAAACCTATACCGGATAGTTATCTTGTTTATGGCCCTGGAATCTGTACACAACCTCTAAGTACCATCTTTCTTCGGGGGCTAAGACTGTGGGGACAACACAAGGACTTATGCTCTCTCTAATCAACCCTTGGTCAATTAGTTCCTGGATTTGGTTAGAAATCTCTGCATTCTGCTGCGGAGTCATCTTATAAGCAGCTTTATTTGGAAGTGAGGCTCCTGGAATGAAGTCAATTTGAT
>MU223057.1:1506601-1540318 GCA_018584345.1 Thuja plicata | reverse complement strand
CTTCTTGCACATAGTTAGCTCTTTTCTCTCCTCCTTGGGAAGTAGAGCTCTTTGCAGGACACCGATATGCAGGATGCCCAAGTTGCTGACAATTATAGCACTTCATAGAAGAGAAATAAGATCCTCTCTCTTGGCCATTAGTCCTTCCTCTTGAACTGTTATTCAGACCTCTTCCTTTTTTGTAACCACCTCTAGTGTTATTGGATTCTCCCTGATTCTCGGTGAGTTTATTCTCACTCTGATTCTTAGCTTCAGGATTTCTTCCTCCATATCCTCCTTTATGACCTCTATTGTCTCTTCCTCTACCTTTACTATTTGAGTCCTATTTCTTTTTGAACTTCTCTTCCACTTTAAGGGCTAATTGATAGCATTGGTGGACAGTCTTGGGGCTTAAGAGAAGCCATTTTGGTATCTTTCCACTTTTAGGCTTTCTTCTTCCATCACATGGGACCTTAAGCATAGCTTATGGAATTCTTATGTATAGGCATTGACCTCTAAGTCTTTCTGCCTTCTCTTATGCAATTACACTTCATAATCATCAGGAAGATAAGTTTCTTTCATCTTTGCCACCATACCTTTCCAACTGGTTATGGGGTTCTTGCCTCCCTTTGTCCTTTCATCTTGGACAAATTTCCACCAAGTGAGGGCAGTCCCTCTTAATCTTGTCTTGGCTACTCTGACTTTCTGAGCTTCGGTCACATTATCACAATCAAAGTGATTTTCAAGACCTTCTATCCATTCCATAATTAATTCTAGATCCATTTTGCCACTAAATAGAGGCACACCTTCTACAGACTTACCACTCATTGCCTTTAATGCTTTCAAGAACGATTCTTCTTGAAGTATCAGGTCTGGCTCTAGGATTATATCCTCCCCAGCCACTTGTTTACCCTTCTCATCAGCTTCCCTCATCAATTCACTGACTGCTGTAGTTTGAAGCTGCACTTCTTCCAGTTTATACGCCATTTCAGCTAACTGCTCCTTCAGGAGTTTGTTCTCCTCTCTTTGCTCATCCACGTTCCTTGCTAGCTCTGCGTTGGTCACCATACAGGATGAATTCACAGAATCTTCTAAAAATCACACCAAAACAACACAAGCCCAATTCTCAAACTGGCTCTGATACCAATCTGCTGTAATTGCCTAAGTCCAGTTGTTATCGACAGTCAGCTTGACTGTGCTCTAAGGTCTCTTGCACAGACCTTATAGGGTATTGTTTCACCCCATCTTGAGGAAGTCACTAAGATCTTCACCTCAAGTTCCCTAGACCAGGATTACACTGTGAAGCTACTATTTCATGCTATAGAATTAATTAGGATAGGTTCATTCCCCAAGCTAAACCGACGGTTTTCACCTGAGGAACACAACAACACACACTACACACATAATCCATTCAATATGTTCTTTCTTATTCAGAATAACTAAACTATTATATGATGATATGATCTATGTCTATATCCTTCTCTAATCTATCTATATCCCTCTATATTCTATTACAAAAGCTTTTTAGCTATATATACATCCATCAAAAATATCACACAAAATATCTGATACTCGTGGACAACTTCAACCACCCTGGAAAGGCGGCCAAACTAAGTAATAAATGACCCTTCTAGAATAGGAATAGGTGTCCCTGATCCTTTCAAGAAAAAATGACACGTAGAGTGTTGTTGCAAGTGACCCAACTGGTCACAAACGTCACATCCCGCATTTCCTGGGTCGTTAACCAACATTACCGAGCGCCAGTGTTGACTTTTTAGAACAATAAAAACATCATTGGTTTCCAACCCCGAGCAAAAGATCACAAACCTGAAAACAAACATAGTTGCCGAAGGTCATCACCAACAAGCATCACTGACGAACACTACCAACAAGCATCGCCGACGAACACTACCAACAAGCAGTGCCGATGAACAAAAACCGACAGACATCACCGACAAACAGGTTAACTTGACTACCAACAAGCATCACTGACGAACACTACCAACAAGCATCGCCGACGAACACTACCAACAAGCAGTGTTGACAAACAAAAACTGACGGACATCACTGACAAACATTGTAACTTGACTTAGATGCTCTTGCACCATTGGCCAAGGGAATGATCATTCCTCAATCATGAGAAAGGCTTGCAAATGGTCTCCACCTTTTGAGGGTTGGTATAAAATTAATTTTGATGGAGCCTCAAGAGGAAATCCTGGATTGGTAGGGATTGGATGTACTATTCATGATTTAGAGGGAAAAGAAATTGCTAAGAGTAGCAGATTTATAGACAGAGAAATAAACAATCAGGCAGAACTTGAAGCCTTGATATAAGGCTTGAGCCTTAGTAAACAACTAGATATCAATAATCTGGCCATTGAAGGGGATTCTTCCATTATCATTAATGCCTTGAGGAAGGGCTCTCTCCAGAATTGGAGATTGGACTCTCTCTTATCATCTGCACTTCTCTTGTGTGAATTCTTTGATAAGATTACTATAAACCATATATATAGGGAAGGTAATGGACGTGCAAATGAGCTAGATAATTTAGCTATTGACAACCACTATAAAGTTTCTTCTGACTCTTAGTTTCTAAATTAGAAATCCCATCATGATGTAGGTAGATTTTATTAGATGACTGGCCAAATAAAGTTTGTATCTGTAAGCCCTTAACTCTTAATGATTAATCACTCTAAGGAGCCAAGCCCATCCATGATTATTCTAAAGACTTTAATCTTAAAACTTAGCATATCCCTTTTAACCCCAAATTAACCAAAGGTGACCTTTCTAATATCTTTCCCAAAGTTTGTATATTTCTGAGGCTCTGATTTTTAGTGGTTTGAAGGAAATTTTATTTGGATCGTATAAAGATACTTTATATGATGAATCCTTGATTTGAGTGTTCTCATTATTGAGCACTCTCTCTTAAAAATTATTGCTCAAGTGTGGCAAACTTACGGATAGAAGTGGAAAAGGAAGGCATTTATTGCATTTTCTCCCTGAGTTATCCTTTATCACGGAAATATTAAAATCATGCAGGTAATTTGCTTTTCTCTCGAGGTTAGTACGTGGTAAGGTTAATTATTAGGGTGATATTATTGATTAAAGGATGATCTCTATATTAAGGAAGGTAAAAAGTAGTCACTCATTTTCAATATAGCAACACCTTTGTGATTGAGAGTCTCAGAAACTAGGGCAGAGAGATAATGGAATCTAGGCTCATCACATACATGCTAAGTGATAGTGGAGAAATGGCCTTTCGTGGCACCATCAAACTAGAGTGTTGGAACAAAATACTAAACCCTCTTGCAGACGCTGCAAGAAGGGCCCTGGAGAGAGGCCTAGGAGATGGATACTTCGACAATGAATTCACATTCTGAACTAATGGAAATATTGTTGGACTTTTTCTTGCTTTGGACACCTATGCAGGAAATAAGAAGGTAGAAATTATTGAAGTCACTAAGTTAGTTTTTGTAGAGGACATCTTGGGCGGTCTAGAGAAGATGGTCCATAGTATTAGTAATCAACTGACGGTCCCATTTTCAGAGACTACTATGAAAATAAAGATTGATAAGCTCAAAGATATTTTGAATTGCCAAAGGGTGCTAATGATTATTATTAAAGATGAAAAATGTTTTGATGCACATTGGACTGAGATGAACCAGAATCTAGATTTTTTGTTCAAAGAACTTCTGAAGGATAAAGTGGAAAAATATTGGCTTCTGAACTACTAGAGAAAGGAGGGTTATGATATCCCCGACATACTAGAGGAGATGGAAATGGATAATTTATGTATTCTGGCTCCTGTAGTTAAGAGATGCTCGAGGAAAACAAAGGAGGCATCTGAGGAGGATGTGGCCATAATAATTGTTAAGAAATGTGAAGGCGAATGGAGCTACAACCTGCTGCATACGGATTATAAAGTATAAGCATGATGAAAACTTAGGGATTTTTAGGGTTAAGGTTTGGTTATAACTCCACAGTTAAAATAATAGTATAAATTAGGGTCTTAGAAACTGATGTTATTAAGGAATTTAGAACATAGATGTTATTAAGTACTCCAGTATAGACATTTTCAAAGGATTATGCGGGTTTGGAACCAGATAATTAACAGACTGATAAGAATTATATACGAATATAAATTACTTCATCTATGTATTATGGCTTTAACAAATATTAATGATAAGGAATTGCTTGTATATGGGACTATTTGAAGTATTTGGCTGATTGATTTACTTTCATAAGTAGAGTTTGAATAACACAAGGTTTAAGAAGGAATTTATTGATGATTCCGCTCTGGGGCAGTTTTGGGATAGATTACAATGTTATCTAATGCCAGCAGTAAAGCTTAAAGGTTTTTATCCAGGTGTTTTTTATCCTAATACTGGTTAACACATTACCTAGATCAGAGGAGATGTTGGTATAGATTAAGATTTAATTGAATAGTCTTTCTCCCTATATGGAGAAATGAATTTTTATTTGCTAATTCATACATGCATTAACATTTTCAAAGAAAAAAAAAATAGCCTATATATATAAATATTTAGGTTTAATTTTATTGCAAAAACTAAAGATTACTATGTGCCCATTTCCCCTCTCCTTTTGGTGCAAGATAATATATCTAGAATACTAACGAGCCTAGTGACTCATATAGGATGCACTGTCCATAGATCTCTTGCAAAGGTGAATGATTAGGTAAGACCTTAGGTCTCTTTTAGACTTTTTAGTTGTTTAAAAGTTTAGTCTACATGTTCCTAATATAGGACTTTCTAGCATAACCAATCATCGGCTTCTCGGTAACTACCGTTAACTATCTTAGAAGGAACTGAAAGGTCCTCTTGGTTCCTTTTTATCTCCTTGCTAAGATTATCTGCCCAAGCCCTCCCCACCTTACCACCATGACATCCTCCATTAAAATAACAAGCGCCAAAGTTCAGATTGCCTTCGATGGTGAAATTACCACTGATCGTCTGAAAGAAATTATGTTATTTACCCATAACCTGATTGTGAGGGTTGTCTACAAATTACTAGGTCTCGAATTTATTACCAACACCAAGAAATATAGGGTAAATACCGATATCCCTGTAATGTTTATCTCAAGGGCCCTCTAGGTTGACTCAGGGAAGGAGGATATAGGGCACCTGTGTAGAAGGATCTTTAAAAGGCAGTATCTTCATAACCTAGGGCAAGCTATTCAGGATATCAGACCAAATTTGACCATCCCTAAACCTAAATTCTTTAAATCCCCCACTATCAGGGGAGTTCCTGTTACTGCATTTCTAGTACTCCTCACTAAGGAACCTGATTCTTTCGAGGCAATGAAACCTTTAATAAAAAGGAATATGGATTTCCTTCTCATTTTATTCCATATCTGCCATCCTATGATTGAGGAATGGTTTACGGTTTACATTTTAGAGGATGATGTAGAAAACACTGACAGAGATGACTTTAGCGAATCTGAGATTGAGGAGTTGGGGGATAGTATGATCTAAATAGGTACAGATGATCCCAGGAAATCCTAATTACCTCTCCAAAGAATTTTCCTATTGAGTGATGTGTTAGCTTGATAGATCTTTTATTTAATGCTTTCATGTTCTGATATCCCAAGGACTGGGTAAGCTATCCCTGAATGAGCAATTTCAAATGTGTCTCTCCATTTTTTTTTCTTTTCATATGAATAGTTAACATCTGTGTCCTTAGAGTAGGAATGGAAAATGGATTAATCACAGGTCTGTATATGATAATATGGTGATAAAGATAACTTTTCTGGTAGCCCACATTAGTACGTTTCATCTCTGTTTCTAAAATATTATGGGGAGGTAATTGAGATTGGATTTGTATTATGCAAAACATTATATATATATATATATATAATTTTATATTTTAATATATTTTCAGTTTTATTATGTAATATGTTTTCTAGTTAAACGCTACTACTGAAATAAACGTCTCAAAGATAACTATGTGTATTAATATATGGAGAAGACATAAGTTTTTCATAGAAGGCTTTTTAGTAATTCACAGAAATTAGTAATTATGTTATACTGGTGCAAGGTTTGGAGAAATGTGGTCTTAAAAATATAGTTGTATGTAGACGGCTCATAATATTCTCACTTTTATTAAACGATCTCCTTTTGAGTAACTTGAATTTACTATCCTGAGTATATTGTTGTGAAAGTATAGTAATAAATGGTGCATATATTGTTGTGTTTTCATACGATGAATGCTTTGGGTAGGTTCAGAATAAAATCTCAAACTGTTATCAATTATATATTTTTAAGGCTTATGGTGAAGGTACTAAGGGATATATGTATATATATAGACAGTGTTTATTTATATTCAAATAGATATATATAAGTGTGTGTGTGTGTGTGTGTGTGTGTAGATATGAGTATATTTAAATATTTGTATATAAATACAGGTTTATATGTATACATATACTAGAATGATACTGTCTGAAACTCATTCTGGTATTGATAAGTTAATCTTATAATCTCTAAATTATTAAAATGCAAGCATTAGAGATGATAGTTAGATTTTAAGATTCTCTTTGAGTCAAAGCAGTGAGTATTTTAATTCATAACCCTATAATGAGGATCTTTGTGTTATTAAGCCATTAGCAAACTTTAAACATTGTTTCAAGGTAATGAGGCTCTATTTTTCGAAAGAAATTAGGATATGGAAGACATAGCCCAAAGGGAAAGGATATGGTTTTTAGCCCAGATCTTAAACCATTTCTTAGATAAGATCTGCAATTTAAACTATACAAGAATGGTAACATAAGAGATGTAGACAATCTTGTTGTTAGGAATTTTAGTTCAAATAGGAGATAGTAGAGATAAGGTGTATTCTTGAATAGGAAATCTCAATTTCTCTGGATAAAATATCAAAGCACATGTAAACTTATACTAACCATAAAAATATATAGATGTAATCAAATGTTTTTTTTCTTTGTCCCGGCGTGTGTGTCTCTGTTTTGAGTGATGTAGGAACTTCGAAGAAAAGATGTCAGGTACCTTATGGGAGAGATGAGGGAAGAAAGAGTTTACATATGCTAAGATGATCAAATTTAAAAGAAACATATTGTAAATCTTGTAAAGTTAATCAGTATAATATTTTTTTAAAAAGGGGTATGCCCCTTTTAGACGATGTAGTATCTGGACTCTATCTCGGGCTAGACTGGAGGTTTTCTTTATCTGTTCTTTCCTGCCAGTGCTCGCAATGAACGAATTTTTTTTTTGTAAAGTTCTGTATGATCAATAAAATTATTATGGCTTCGGCCTTTGCCTATAAAAAAAATTAATAATAATAATAAACACATTTATTATTTTATTTTATTTATATTTAAATAATATTTATTAGCAATATCCTATTTATTACTTAATAAACATTAATTTAAATAATTTGTATTAAGTAATAAGTAGAATATTACTTAACAACATCAATTAAATAACAAGGAAATATAATATTAATAGAATCCCCACTTCATGGGGCAATAGCTTGGAAGAAGTCTCAATAAAACTAAGGCAAAAATTAAAAAATGTCTTTCTCCATTCGATACTATTAGGGCATGAACCCTAATTTCCAAGTCATTCTTCCACTTTGTGTTTTGCACTCTACATTGTTCCCTATTGTGATTGCGCCACCAAGTAGGGTTTTTGGACATGGAGTTCTTTGGTCTCAAAGGTCCTTGTGAAGCCTTTTTGTGCAGACTCTTGATCTATAGGTATGTTATTTGATACCTATAAAATGTGACTTATTTCTATTTTTGCCTTCAATCTCAAATTTTTTTATGGGTTTCACTTTCATATTGTTGGTCATGCTTTTATTAGGTACATGGTGCTCTGAAATTGAGATTTTACATGGAAGACTTTTGTATTACATTCACTCTCAAACCCTTTTGTATTTTAGTATTCTCTTTGCAATCCTCAATAGATCTCTAAGGATTTCATTCATGGGGTTTTTTCTGTTGGCAAGTGATCTATTTTGGTAAATGTGATTCACTTTTTGGTTGTCATTTATGGCAACACATCTGGGTTTAAGATCGATTACTTTGCAGTTAAGTTTTGTTGATTCAGAAATTGACTAAGTATAGTAGCAGAGATATAAAATTATTTTGGATGTCGAAGATAGAGATCGATGAATTAGGGAAAGTGACCTTAGAGGAAGATAGTATGGAGTATGTATGACCTCCACCTAAGATCAATTTGGATTTGGTTAAGTATATGATGAGTTATAAGGATTTGAAGACAGACAGACTGCAGAAGAACAACGATACAGAGCAGTTGGACAACAAGGAAGACTGAGGGAGTATGACTTGGAATCCAGGAAATCGAAGTTGTATTTTGGTTGTTTATAGTCTATACTTTGACTATGCAAGAGCGCTGACTATGCATTTGATATTTACTATATTAAATGTATTGTGTTTTCAAGGCCGAATTTGTAATATTTGTAATATTCATCTAGAGAGCCGACTTTGTAAAGTTATGAGATATATAGGTAAGATCTTTTTGGTAAAGATTGTATGTGTGTGTGTAATAGTTATCTAGAAGGGCAGACATGCGAATGGAAGAGCAGAGAATGACAGAGCTATAAAGGAACTATCAAATCATTTGTGATGCTTGTCTTGTTCATGACTGAGAACCTTTTGTAACAGAATTGCATTGTAAGAGTTGTAAGCTCAGAAGCCCCTAACAGGGTGTTGTGAACCTTTAACAGGGTTGTTATTCCTCTAACAAGGAAATGTACTATGTAATATTCAGCTCCTAACAGGGCTAGGTCTCCTTACATGGACATTATACTTTAGTACATGCTTGTGGGTATCATCCCCACCGGGGTTTTCCCTTAGCCAGGGTTTCCTCATAAACAAATCATGGTGTTATGAGTATTGTGTAATTTTCTTATGTTCTTTACTTTACTGTAAATGTATGATTAATGTTTAAGTGGTTGAAGAATTAGTTTAAAGTGCTATTATACTGATTCACCCCCCCTCTCAGTATAATCCAATCCTAATAATTGGTATCAGAGTTTTTGGCCCTTGGAGAGAAAGCCTAACAACTTGAGGGAGATCATAATGGATTTGAAAAGTTTGCAAGAGAAATTTGATGCTGCACTTGAAAACCTTGATAAAGCAAAAGTAGAGAATGGAGAATTGAGATTCAACATGCGTAGAGCTGAGAAATTTATAAAGAAACTCAAAGAACAACTTGAGCTTTCCAAAAGTCAAAGAGAAGATCTTGTCGTCCAGATAAAAGAAGATTCAGATGAGGACAATTCAGATTAGGTGAAGCAACTAAAAGAAGAAATTGAAACTCTAAAACTTGAAAATAAATCTATGGCTAAAGGAGTACAGATGCAAAAGAATGCTAAGAAGGAAATTGAAGAAACCTTAAATAGTGCATTGAATCAAATGAAGGATGAGGCTGACAACTACAAGAATGAATACTTGGAATTGGAGAAATATAATAATATTGTAAAAGATGAACTTGTTGAAGCAAAGAAACACATTAAGAAACTTCACACCAGCAGTGACTTGATTGATGATCAACTAGACAAACAGAAACCTAAAGGTGATATGACTGGTATTGGCTTCAATGAAGCTAAATGTTCAAATAATCAGGAAGAGAAATCAGATGAGAAGATTGATGTTGAGAAACCATCTATTGAAGAACCTAAAGAGCAGATCAGACCTTTCATAAGTAGATGCTTTGGTTGAAATAGATTTGGACACATGAAGAGAGACTGCATGGGTAATGCCCCTTTTAGAACCTTTTCTGGTTAATGTTTTAATTGTAATGTATATGGGCACAAGAAGACTGAATTTAGAAGACCAAATCAATCTGGATATAGAAAAGACAATGGAAGAGATCTTACAATGAAACCTACATGCTACAAATGTAATAACATTGGCCACATTGTGAAGTATTGTAAGTTACAATTTAATCAAGAAAGAAGACCTCCTATATATTACAAATGCAATAATCCAGGACATATAGCAAATTTTTGTAGGTATAATGGAGTAGATAACAAACGAACACCACCTCCTATGAATTCACAGAAGAATGGAAATGATACTGGAAAGAGTGTTGTAGATGTGAAGAATGACTTTGAAAACTATTTTAAGAAATCAGAAGAAAAAAACAGTGGCAATATTTGGCAGATCAAAGGAACAAGTGAGATATTAGTTCAGGGAGAGTCAGTAGATTCTACTGAATCTTCACCTGAAGGTAGAAAGACAAAATTGACCTAATTGGTTGATCATGGCCTTAGGGGGAGCATTGGATACATACATCAAAATTTATACTGCCCTGAAATTTGTCGATTGAGCTCATGCAAGATTATGTGTGAACTAAGCCGACATCATGGATCATATACCTAAGAGCGCACCATCCGCCGACGTGTATATTTTGTTCACGAGATTTAGCAGCCGACTAGACAGTTTAAAGTGAAAATGAAAGTTATAACCTAACTTGTATAAAGCACCGTTTGATAACCTATCTATTCACCATTTGACAAAGAGTGAGCTAAGGAGATCAGAGAGCAGAAGCATTCAGACTATTCTACATTTGTCGTACGTGATCGATTGGAGCATAACATTCATATTTCTATAGAGAAAGGTATTTTACATCATCTAAGCTATGGATGCACATGTTATTTTATATGTTGTTGATTGCCCTAGATACAAATTCAAGAAACATCCGTATAAGTCTTGTGAAGAAGATTTGGAAGGAGCATTTTCACAGACCCCACATGGTGTATTGCACGTAGAAGACATTAGGGCTTACATACATTGTAAGTATGATACATTGGGAGACAATGACATATCCACTAAAATGGAAGATATGACTGAGAAAGGAATCATGAAGGAAGAATTCAAACACATTAGTCAGTTGAGCATAATGAAGATTATGGATTTATGTGAGTTCGATGAAAATGAATGGTTTAAGATATTGATGAGCAGGGTTCATGATCAGTTCATATGGATTGGTGACCAACCTGTGAAGATTTGCAGTGACCTAATTCATGAGATCACTAGATTAGACAATACTGGATTTATACCTATTGCAGAGAAGCATGTGAAGAAAGAAGTCAAAACCCTGACACATTCTAAATGGGACAGGAGGGAAATGCCAGTAAGCGACATCTTTTAGCAAGATGTTAGATTGATTGCCATAATACTCGTATACAAATTCTACTACAGTAGCTGACCTAACTCTGTATCTACTAGAGTAATCATGATGGCATGGAGAATGGTAAAGGAAAATATAAAATATAAACTATGCAAAGTTCTGGCTCAACAATTTCTGGAGAATGTGAATTTTGTGAAGAAGGATAAAAGTAAAACTTTCAGATTTGGTTCTTTATTGATGCATATGTTCATTCATATTGAGCACAAGTTTCCTAGTTTACATCCTAGTGGTTGGAAGTTTGGAGTACCCATTGGAATACTGATTTCACAGAGCTACAAAAGACAGAATACTACTTGGGTAGATGGAGAATTATTTGCCATGATCAAAATTCTACAGAAATAGATGAAGACAAGATACAAGTGACATGAGGACATTGTGGAAAAGTACAAGGATATAATATGTTTCATGGTTGAAACTAATTGTGTATGTTTTGAAGAATTTACACCTAGGAAGAAGTGGTTCTACCCCATGGGTTATGAAGTGAGTTTTGAAATACTCACCATGCAAGTAGAACATGTTCTTGCATCAGAAGTTGACACAACAGAAGAAAGATGGGGAACCTATGAAGAAAAGTCAGTAAAGGTAAAAGAGGAACAGTCTAGAGGACCAAGGAAAAGGAAAATTTCTAACCTTATTCATGACTGCGACATACAAGCTGGACTGACAGAAGAGGAATTGAAAGAAGTCAAAAGAAAGATGGAAGAGAGATCTCTTGGAGTAGAAAGTGGAAGTAGTGATGCCTCTATCACTCCTAAGGTAGTTATGGTAGATAGTCCACCTCCTCCACAATAGCAAACGAAACAAGAAAAGGTTGTCACTCCTAGAGTTACATGATCAAGAAAGCCTAAAGAGAAAAGCACAATAGGAGAAGAGAAGAAAACAAAAAAACATATTTGGAAACTTGACATGAAGATGCTAGAGAAAAGAGCAATTGAACAAGGTAAATTGGTTTCAATTGATAAATACTATGACAGATATGAGGAATTAGACAAGCTAAAGATTTAAGATATTGTGATAAAGCATTTGCTTACCTTCAAGAAGAGCCTTCTAGAAATTGAAGGAAGTATACCCAAATATCTATATGCAAAATTGGAGAGCATAAAACACTTGGCACAAATTGAGGATGATCATATCAGAAATAAGGAAATTGATAACATGCTGCTTGTGTTATTAGTACAAGAGAGAGACAGAATATTCAAAGGACTAAAACCTTTGTTAAGAACAAAGATTAGAATATTGAAGATAATGGGAAGGAAGTATGATGAAGTGACTGAGGAAACTCATAAGGCATTAGAGAAGATTATAATGAGCCCTACTTGTAACAAGCCCTCACCTCCTAAAACAATATCACCCACACAATTGGGAATGGTTGAAATACCTAAGATGACAGAGACCTCTACAGAGAAGAGCGAAGCAGATCCTCCACCAGATTTCTATGTCTCTGGTGTGGCAGTGACCATTGACCCCTCACAAGATGAGAAGGTCCCTTTTGCAAGATATTTGGACACCTCTATTGTAGATGAAGCAGAAAAAAAAGAGGAAGTTGAATAGAAAAAGGATGATGAACAGAAGATAGAACAACAAAGAGTTGAAAAGAAAGAAGTAAACTCACCATCTATTTCATTGTTGGAAAGCACTGATGTAAATGTGGATAGCATGGATAAAGTTGAATTGGTAAAGCTAGCATCCACCACATTAAACAAAGCAAAGGAAAGATCTGAATAGAAAGGAGATAAGAAGATAAAAGTAATCTCAAGAGCTATTGATATTGTGAATAAATTGCTTCCAATACCTATAGTTTTCTAGCACAAAGATGACACTGGAAACTTGAAGATTACACTTGATGAATTTGATGGGTATTATGAAAATTTACCAAAGATTGCAGAAGAGAAGACTGAGAAGACATATTCAGAGAAGAAACTGACAGAATTCTACAAGTCCATCTCATGGGACTTTGGCATTGTAAATTTTTTTTTGAAAAATGCAAAGAACTGCATTGGACATGGGAGAAAACTGTTTGGCTATTGCATGAATCCGATTAGACATATTCAAAATGTTGAGGACATTATTGCCAAGGAGAGAGCAACTCTGAACAACTTGATGGACGGTTGTGAAACACATTCACAATCCATAATAGAACTAGATACATAAGTTACAAGGATATTGGCCAAGCTCGGTGTATTGGATAATGGGAAAGGGAGAGTATTAAATAGATTCAATTTGTTGCGGAGCTTTATTACTTTGAAATTATCCATACTTGAGACTCATCTCTTGGATTTAGAGAAGGTTTAAGATTCATTGACCAAAGGCTTTCCCACAGAGTTGAAATAAGTTGAAACTACATCATTTGCAATGAATGGTTTGATTCACATTACTCAGATTTTGTTCAAGACTTGGAGCAAAAAAGTAAAGATTTTGGAAGATTATTTTCAAGATGTTTTGAAACTGGTAAGCTGGAACTAAGACCTATTGTTTTATATGAACCTTTGTCATTGTTGTCAAAGGGGGAGAAGAAAAAAAATGATGATGAAAAAGAGAAGAATAAAATGAATAAAAAAAAGAGATATATAAAAGAAAGAGAGAAAAATATGGAGAAGAGATAAGGAGAAGAAGAGACAGTTTTGTTTAGTTGGAACACTTAGATATTTTTTTTGTTAAGTGTCACCATCAATGCCAAAGGGAGAGCTTGTTGGCAAGTGATCTATTTTGGTAAATGTGATTCACTTTTTGGTTTTCATTTATGGCAACACATCTGGGTTTAAGATTGATTACTTTGAAGTTAAGTTTTGTTGATTCATAAATTGACTAAGTATAGTAGCAGAGATACAAAAGTATTTTGGATGTCGAAGACAAAGATAAATGAATTAGGGAAAGCAACCTTAGAGGAAGATAGTATGGAGTATGTATGACCTCCACCTAAGATCGAATAGGATTTGGTTAAGTATACGATGATTTATAAGGATTTGAAGAGAGACAGACTGCAGAAGAACAACGATACAGAGCAGTTGGACAACAACGAAGACTGAGGGAGTATGACTTGGACTCTAGGAAATCAAAGTTGTATTTTGGTTGTTGATAGTCTATACTTTGACTATGCAAGAGCACCGACTTTGTAATATTTGTAATATTCATCTAGAGAGCCAACTTTGTAAAGTTATGAGATATATATGTAAGATCTTTTTGGTAAAGATTGTATGTATTGTGTAATAGTTATCTGGAAGGGAAGACATGCGAATGGCAGAGCAGAGAATGACAGAGCTATAAAAGAACTATCAAAGCATTTGTGATGCTTTTCTTGTTATGACTGAGAACCTTTTGTAACAGAATTACATTGTAAGATTCATAAGCTTAGAAGCCCCTAACAGGGTGATGTGAACCTTTAACAAGGTTGTTATTCCTCTAACAAGGAAATGTACTATGTAATATTCAGCTCCTCACAGGGCTAGGTCTCCTTACAAGGACATTATACTTTAGTACATGCTTGTGGGTATCATCCCCACCAGGGTTTCCTCGTAAACAAATCATGGTGTTATGAGTATTGTGTAATTTGCTTATGTTCTTTACTTTACTGCAAATGTATGATTAATGTTTAAGTGGTTGAAGAATTAATTTAAAGTGCTATTATACTAATTCACCCCCCCTCTCAGTATAATCCAATCCTAACATCTTCTACATACTTGAAATGAGGCTTTGACATGATACCTTGTGTACTCTCTACTGTAGCGGTATATTTGACTTTTTATACCATATTTTCTACAAACCCGTATATGTTCATTTATTCAAAAAATTTGGTGAGGGTTTGCATATATAAAATAAAAAAATAAAACTCCTCTTATGTATCATTGTCGTCTTTCATATAGCTTTATACACATAAAATTGGTCAACAAAAGTCAAAGAGGTCAAATCAAGTCAAAACTAGTAATTAATTATCAAAATCCTTAATTAATTAAATTCAAGCCAGTGGATTAATTAAATTTAAAAAATCAAATAACTATGTAATTGATTTATTTAATTGATTATATAGTTCATTTAAATAATTAAATCCAACCCATCTAATTCACATACATGGCTAATTTAATTAATTGTTTGAATTAAATAAATCCTAAATTCTCTCAACAACCACATGTGGACAAAATTCAATTAACCAATGAGAGACGAGGATTTGGAGCATATGGATCACTCCAAGGCTTTGTTATCTTGACCCTTCTATTTAACTAGACCAATATTGTCCCTCCATTTGAGACACCTCAACAAACACAACTCAACCTTGTCTCTAACCTTAGGTTAACTCAACTCACATCAAACTCACCCCCTACCCTTGGAAAATCCTATAAATAGTATGCATTCTTAGCGCAAATCATCCACTTTCATTCACTCTCATCACAACATCGTCGTTATAGTTAAATTGCATCCATGCTTTAGAGTAATTGAATTCATCTTAGCATTGTAATAGAAAATTTGCATCCATTTGATCATGTAGATTAGATCATTTAGTTTAATTAATCATTCTCATTCTAAGGATTGTCACTTTAGGAGTGCTTTTTGCAGCTAAGAGCATGATTTTAGTCTTCTTAGTTAGAGAACCATAGGATGTTCCTGATATTTTCAATTCAAAGTTCTTAAATAGTATAGATATTTGCATTTTGACTTGATATTTGGTTAATCTGATCCTATGAAGGTATTTTACATACACAAATGGTGCTCACCATGGGGCTTATGCCTCATAATAACATTTTTTTTTATGATTTTAAATGATTTTGAGTGGAATTGTGTTGCAGATTTTATATTTGCAGGTACATGAGCACATACACCATAAAGTTCAACGCCTAGAAAGTAAATCTTAACGCATATGCAGTAAATTATGGTGCCTACAAGAAATCTTACAACGCCTACAAGAAGCCTTACAACACCTGAAATAAATCTTCTATCTCATGTCTTCATTCTTTTAGCACTGATGATCTATCTTTTTGTCTCCTGTCAACATTCTTATAGCGCTTAGGAATTAAATTGCAGCGCCTATGCACAAAATTTCAGTGCTTATGCACATTTAAATAGCACTTATGTACAATTGAATAGTCCAGATTTAAATAGTGCTTATGCACATTCGAATGGTGCATATGCACATTTAAATAGTGCCTATGCAAATTTTAATATCACTTACACTTCTGCATGTAAATTTTTAATTTCTAGAATTTGATTTGATTTAAAATGTGTTGCAGGGGGCAAAATCAAAGAAAATACGAAAGCCTGCATTCATAATTTTGGATTATCACAAAGAGGAGGTTAAGAAGCTAAACAAGTATTTCTATGCAAATAGATTGGAGAAGCTTGATGATGAGGCAAATGAATATAATCATTACATCAAGATCATTAATCTTTACGTAGATTTCTGCAATATTCTTATAATTAACTTCTAAGCTTCTTATTTCCAAAAAAAATCACTCAATTTGTGCATTTTCTTTGGATTTTCTTCACTTGTCTTGTATTGTGTTGGATTAATGTTTGTGGAAGGGGATTCTTAGGAGCTGGAATGATCACCAAGGTACATATAGAAAAGCAAAATGATATAAAAAATGTGCATTAAGCTTCGAACAAGGTGTGAGTCCTAAAACCTTTGCTTTCAAGTCATTTGCTTAAATTGTGACATTTCAAAATTCAACATATAGTCTAAATAGGGAAAGCCTCCTTGTTTGTTAATGAAGGTGGTACGCCTATGCTCTCACCTTTTACAGTGATTACAATGCCAAACATGTCAGATTTTTCAATAGAAAGGTTGGTCAAGGAATGAACAAACACATAATTGTAAAGTCTCATTGTTTGAGAATGAAAGATATTAGGCCTACGCTCTCACTTTTCTCAAAGTTATCAAAATTCCAGAAATTTCCTAGTTCCATTAGATTAAAGGCTTGGAAATGAACAAATCATGTCTATTGTGCTCAGAAGATAAAAGGTAGTAGGAATATGTTAGAGTAAAAAGGTATTTCTATGTTCACTTATTAATTAAATTATTATTGATTTAATTGTTTAAGTCACCGTTTTATCTCTTGTTCACTTAAGCTAAACTTTAGGCATGCAATAATTAATTATTCATGCAACCTAGGTTTCTCCACCTAATTGATGTTCGATCTCTTTTATAAGGATTGAGCTCTTTGTATTTTATCATTCCCTCTCTGAATGAACATTCTTGTCTCCAAATTTGCTTTTGTAATAGGTTATTTTGCATGCAGTGGATCTTGGGGGTTGAATTCTATGAATTCTAACATGGTATCAAAGCCTTGCTGTTGTAGCCCGTTCTTGAGTTTTTGAAGTTTTTGGAGCTCTGAGGGTTTCAAGTTTTTTCTCTAAGATTTTAGTGTATTTTGGAAGGATTTATTTTTTGGAGCACTTTGAGCAAAAAATGACATCTAGGTTACGTCCAAAATGCCCCAAAACCCCTATTTTCATATAAGGCATGTCCAATTTGGACACAGTTGAAATCTGGGCCCTCTTTTTTGCATGCACGACCTTGGCACATTTTTTGAGGCAAAAAAACACCTTGGTTTTCATATCACCTTGATTTCTATGCTGCCTCACAATTAACACCACCAGTTTTTTTTTGCATGCAATTTGGGTTTGTTGGTTCTTTTCTTGTTTTGGAGTAGTCTTCGGTGTTTTGCTCATAACTTGAGAAAACATAGGCTATTTTTTTTCAAACAAGATAGCGTTGGAAAGTTGTTTTTGAGACAAATATTTTGGCAGGGGTTTAATTACAATATTTTTTTTTACTAGCTTTTCTCCAATCAAAGAGAGCCCTTCTTTTCAGCGCTTCCAAGACTCTATTTTTTGCTCACGAACAGGCGTCGGAAAGCTCTTGATGAGCCCACTTCAGATATGAGATCCTTTTGGGGGGGAATTTTCCAGTTATTTTACCTATTTATTTTGTAGCCTTATTTTAGTGTTTCTTCTTCTAGCTTCTCATTTGTACCGGGGTTTCGTTTCTCTCTCTGTGGGGGGGGTGTTTCTTTTTAGTTTTTCTATCATTTATCTCAGCGAAACTAGAACAATCCAACACATAAAACACAAACCCTTCTGCATCTTATGTCTAGTTCTAAAAGAAAACGTAAAATAAAGTAGGCTTAAGGTACGACATGGCAGATTCAACATCAGTTGAGCTTCTCACACCACATAATTATCATTTGTGGAAATCCTGTATGGCTAGGCTTCTCCGGTCACGTGGGTTATGGTCTTGTTTGGATACTATTCAGCCCATTTTGACTCATCCTTATGAGGTCATGCAATAGAGAAACAAGATGGATGAGGCCATGGGTGTTCTTTCTTTGCATGTTTCAAATAGTTTTCTTTTTCACCTTGATAGTTATGATACTCCTATTGAGATGTGAGAGAAGTTTCATACTCTCTTTGGCACAGTAAATGAGTTTTGGGTACTTCAGATCAAAGAAAAATTGACATCCATGGCTCCTGAGACATTTTCCTCTATTCAAGATTTCTTAATGAAATTCAAATATACGAGGTCCCTCTTACATAGTTGTGGAAAGAATAAGACAGATATCGAGTGTATTTATCTAATACTTTCCAAGCTTCGCGGTTCTTTTCAAATATTCTCTTCTACATTCCATTCTACCATGGATTCTTTGGGTTCAAGATTTACCATGCCTACTTTTAATGTGTTTTGTGATCATTTGACTCGTGAGAAGGCAAAGCTATGTCAACTTGATTCTCTCACTGGGTCACAGAACCATGCATTGGTATCTCACCCATCTTCAGAGAAGTAGGACTAGAAACAAAGGTCATCAACCATAGAGTCTAAGAAGGATTCTAGTTCTCAGTACTCCTTTGTCTCACCTTCCCCTAAGGGGGAGAAATGGAATACAAAAAGATCTAAGTGTGCTTATTGCAGATAGGGCACTCATGATGAGTCTCATTATTATGAGAAGAAGATAGATGGATATGAAAATAAAAATTCTAATTTGTAAGCTCTTCTTCAGAAGAGCCACATTGATATTCCTTATTCTTCTACTTCTCATCACCACTTCAAATAGATAGAAAGGACATAGGAAAGGGTCATGCATTATTTGAAACCGATATACCTCCCTCTTTTAGGTGGCTACTAGATTCAGGTGCTTCACACCATATGACATCTTCTCAGGGTTTATTCTCTTCTCTTGAGGCTTCTCCTACCCCACACATTTTGTTGGGGAATAACATTGTTATGTCTGTATGCGGAAAAGGTTCTATTGACATTGATGATGATGCATTCCATGATGTACTATGTGTTCCATCTTTGTCCTCTAACCTTCTCTCTATCTATTAGATAACTCACAGTGGGACAGGGAGGACAGTTGATTTTACTCTAGATTTAGTACACATCAGAGATAGTGAGACATGCAATATTAATGCTACAGGGATAGTTGTTCATTCTTCCCGCTTGTACTCCTCTCATTTTGGTCCACCATCTCCATTTTGGACAATATCTCTCTTTTTCATGAGAGCCTATTGAGGTGAAGTCGGGTCACTTGAAATTATGTATAGTTCCCGAGATCAGTGTTCTAACTTCTACACCTCCACCTCATGTTGAGTTTACATCTATTCATCAAGATTGATAGGCCATTTTAATGGCATCTTTTAGATACCTTAGAAGAACTTTTGCTAGGTCCTTTCTTATGTTTTATTTTATTACTCCAAGACTTTATGCTCTAAAACTGTTATTATGTGGTAGTCAACCACTGAACCTATGTCATGGACATATGCTACTTAATGTGCTTTATCAGGATGAATATGCTCTATTTATTGCTATGAAATTATGATCATATTTTATGAATGAATTGATTGTTTAAGAAATAGATAATGTATGTACTTTGAATGATTTCCATGAATGCTTTTATCCTAACAGTGTTAATGCAATGCATTGAAGTAGCAACCGTCATCTTGTTTAGGTGAGCACATCTATGTGCTGGACACTTGACTCCGTCCTGCAGCAGACGCACATGGATGAAACATTGGCGTAGCAGCAGTGGAAGGTTTCTGGTTAATCCAAGTGGAGACAGTTGAGTGAAGACTTGGGGAGCACAATAATTTCCTTCATGAAATCTAGGAGAGAGTGGGAAGTTAGATCTATTGTCTACACAGTTCTTTCCTCTCTTCTGGACCGATTCTATTCCCTATTTTCTAGTTTTTCCGTTCTGTTAGCTGGTTGTAATAAAAGCTCCACCTTTTCTTAGGGCATGTGGAGTTTAGCAGTTAGATGTTTTTCCCTTTAAATAAAGCCCCGCTCCTACGTGAGAAGGAAGTCAGTAGTATTATTATTATAGTTGCAATATAGTTCAATTTTTCTATTTTCACTGTTTGTTGAGAATTCCTGTACTCTGTTATTTAATTTAATGAGAAAATGAAGTTTTGAGTTTAATTCTATGTAATTGAGTGTTCTAGGTACTCACCCAAGAGGGCCCACTTGGTGAGGAATCCATAGTTATATTCATTCTAGTTAGCTCGCTTTCCTGCATTTCTGTTATTTCAATTCCTATGCTGAATAGCTCCTGTAGCCAAAGCCACAGGACAGCTACCGCTTCCTGTGGCTGAGTGACAAAGTAACTAAGGCATTATAGTTGTTTGTGTGCACTCTTCCATCCTGCTAGAAAAATAGTTGCAATATAGTTCAATTCTTCTATTTTCACTGTTTGTTGAGAATTCCTGTACTCTGTTATTTAATTTAATGAGAAAATGAAGTTTTGAGTTTAATTCTGTGTAATTGAGTGTTCTAGGTACTCACCCAAGGGGGCCCACTTGGTGAGGAATCCATAGTTAGATTCATTCTAGTTAGCTCACTTTCCTGCATTTCTGTTATTTCAATTCCTATGCTCAATAGCTCCTGCAGCCAAAGCCACAGGACAGCTACCACTTCCTGCGGCCGAGCGACAGAGTAACTAAGGCATTATAGTTGTTTGTGTGCACTCTTCCATCCTGCTAGAAAAATTCATTTCCATCATTTACTTTCAAGCATCTACTTTCACAGCAATAGTTTAGCTTTCCTTTGAGTATTCATTTTATGCAGCAATAGTATAGTTTCCTTTCAAAAGCATTTATTTTCTGCAGCCATAGAGTAGTTCCTTTCCATCATTTATTTCATGCAGCAATTATAGAATGATTGGTTGAGAAAGGGATTGGTGCATATATTTTGCTGGCCTATTTCAAGTAACACATCCCTGGGTTTGACATATTAAATGAGTTTCTTATAAAGCAGATGAAGTGCTTAGTTGGATGTCCAATCCCTGAGTTAAAGGATTATGCCTAGTTTCTGAGCCTTTATAACAAGCAATCATTTTTGGCATCATTGTCGAGGATGGTGCCGAGCCTGGTTCTTATTCAACCATTCCTAGTATTTGTTTTCATGCTTTCATTCCCTGATTTAAGTAGATTAAGCCTTATTTTGATAAAGCAAACCACTATTCACATCATTCCATACTATCTGCATGCATAATAGATGAAGAGACACCTGAGGAAGGTACTTGCCAAATCCACACCACAACCTGTTTGAGGAAGAAAACCAGTTCATTGATGCTATTTTTGAGCTCCTTGAAGGCCCTTCATCATCTTTATCTTCTGAGGGTGACTTTCATGGGTTCTTCCAGGAATAACTAGAAGCCAATCTATTTGCTAAAGCCTTTGCCAATCTAGAACTCCAGAATCCTCAAGAAGAAAATACTTGGCAGTTAGTTATCTACCAACCTCAGACCCCACCTCAAAATCCACCTTCGCAACAAAGAAGGATGGCCAATCCTACTACATTTCCTTTCCCCATCTCCGATCAACGAGATAATAACAACCTCAAAAATATTCCCTCTTTTGCTCTTCCAAAATTTTACGGCCTTGTCACAGAGGACCCAAATACCTTTCTCTTTGAGTTTGATATCCTTGTAGGAGCTATGACTACACCACCAATGCCCACAGGCTTAAGCTCTTCCCTGCAACACTTAAAGAGTCTGCATTGCAATGGTTTATGGGCTTAGGACAAGATGTTGTCCATAATTGGGATGAAATGAAGGATGCTTTCTTGCTGAAATATAAGGAGTACTGTCGAGGGAATGATATGCGAGGGGATGGCATCTTTAAGATGTCACAGAAGGAGGATGAGAATCTTTAGGATTATGTCTCAAGGTTCATGTTCAGTTTACAAAAGAATACTTAGCACGAGCTCAATGAAGAATCTCAGAAGTTTCTCTTTTTGTGAGGCATTCATGATGGATGCATAGAGGCACTAGAACTAATGGTCAGAGGAGATATCACCTAGGTATCATGGGATGATATCTGAAAGATCTGCCTTAAATACTCAAGAGCTGTTGTTAAGAAAGGAAGAGGATATAGGTCCACTCTTGGGAAGTTCAATGGTGTTGGTGCTTCACGGACCAAGATAACCAATCTCTTGTCCAATTTTCAGCAAGATATCATTAACAACATGACCACCTAGCTTGAAACCATGCAGGCTAAAAAGAAACATGAGGAAGCAGAGGCCATGTTAGCAGAATTCTGTCCACATTGTAGACAGAAGAAGAGAGACTGTAGATGCAAACTGGTTGCTAACATGGAGACTACACAAATGTCGACTGATTACAAACCAGTTGAACTAGAGGATGAGCAACTATTCTTCATAGCTCAGTAATGACCATGGGTATAGAGACAAGGTATGCCTCAGGATCCTCTTTTATTTAGTGGTCCTTTTTATAATAATCAATGACAACCCCCCATGAATTACCAAAATCATCTCTGGAATAATTCCCAGAATCAATGGTAGAATTACCCCAATCCATAGTGGCCAAACCCTCAAGGAGGTTGGCAATAACCTCAAGGGGTGTGGCAGCCACTGCAAGGTAATTGGCAGCAAAACCCACAATGGCGAGGTCACCAGCAATGGCCAAATCAACCACAAGGATTTTTTCTGCCACCTATGCAACCTCCACAACAGCAAGCTCTTTTGCCACCTCCTGTAGCTACTAATCCACCTCCTAAGCCTACTCAGTTACCTACACAGCCACAACCAAACCCTAACAATCAACCTCCTCCACCGCAAAAAAATGTGTATACTACAGACCAGTCACAGTATCCCATGCAATACCCTGCATATGCAATTAACCTTGATGATATTCACCTTTGGTCCGGTACTACTCTGCCTGCACCTAAGCCTCCTGTAATTACTGAAATGACTCTTGAGGAGCCCAATCAACCTGAAAATCTATCTAATCTAGTAGCCCCTACATCACCAGCTAAGTCCAATCAGCCTATAATTCCTCCTTTCCCACAAAGATTACAACAGAGAAATCTGAAGACCACTGATGAAGCAACTTTCAATATCCTTGACCAACTAAAGAATGTCAACATCCAAATTCCCCTTTTCCAGGCAATCAAAGATGTTCCTACATATGGAAAAGCCATCAAGGAAGATTTCTTTAAAGATCCCGGCCACAAGAAGAAGGATCCCTAGACTGTCCATGTCCTGGGGAAACTGGCATACATCATGTTAGGGAAGCTTACCATCCCAAAATATTCTGACCCTAGCAGCCCTGTTGTCGAGGTCATTATTAATAGGAATGCTATAAAAAATGCCTTGATTAATCTTGGAGCTGCCATTAATATCATGACCAAGGACATTATGCAACGCCTTGGTATCACCAACCTCCACAATACACCTACTATCCTGCAGCTCGCAGATAGTTCGACTGTAAAGCCTGATGGAGTGGTGGAGGACATTGTGGTTGACCTAGAGTCTTTGGTCCTACCCTACAGATTTCATGATCCTCTCACCAAAAGCTACCCTAGGAGGCTATCCAATTATTCTAGGATGTTCTTGGCTGGCTACTGATGATGCCTACATCAGTTTTCAGTCAGGAGATATGACCATTTCTGATGGCCAACACACCAAAAATTTGGCCTTGTATCCTCCTGCTCAACCTCAGATGGAATTAGCCTCTCCCATATGGCCAGATGTAGGAGAGGATGCTGAAGTTATTAATTTAGTCTCCCAATCAATGATGTTAACAAGGGATCCCTTCCCGTAGCTTCAGGAGGAAGATAAAGTAATCATCAACATCCTGCATAACCAGTATGGATCGAACTTGGACCCTTTGGATAGTTCCTTCCAAAAATACTCCCTGCAACTGTTGTACTCTGATTACCAAATATCTTCCCCTGTAGCCAACTAGATCTATCTCCAAATGCTTCCCTATGAGATCCAATTACCCTCATTGACTGATGCATCTATGGTCAAGCTCACAAAGAAACTGGAAGTTTCCCCTGAACGCCGCTTGAACATTAATAGCAAACTTTCTCCTCAGCAACAAACATCATTAACCAAGCTACTGAAGAACCATGCTACAACTTTTTCCTGGGATTATGCTGATATGAAAGGTTTGGACCCAAATTTATGCACTCATAGGATTTTACTAAAGGAGGATAAACCCCCAGTAAGGCAATTTCAAAGATGTGTCAACCCTGCCCTTCGTGAGATAGTCAAAGCCGAACTCCAAAAACTCCTTAAAGCCGGTTTCATATATCCTATATCAGATAGCCAGTAGGTTTTCCCACTAGTCATAGTTCCTAAGAAAGGTGGAAAGTGGAGAGTGTGTGTGGACTACAGAGAGCTTAACAATGCCACCAAAAAGGACCATTTACCTCTTCCATTCATTGACCAGGTTCTGGATTCTCTAGCAGGAAAGAAATATTTTTCTTTCTTGGATGGGTATAGTGGATATAATCAAATCCAGATTCTTCCAGAGGATCAAGAAAATACCACATTCACCTGCCCATGGGGGACTTTTGCTTATTCATTTTTTCCATTTGGCCTCTGCAATGGTCCTGCTACTTTTCAGCAGGCGATTATCATCATTTTTGCTAATATTTCCCATGACTGTATGGAGATCTACATGGATAACTTTACAACTTATGAGGAAACTTATGAGGAAGCATTGGAAAATCTAGAGAAAGTCCTCACTAGATGTAAAGAACACAACCTATCTTTGAATAGCGAGAAGTGTTTTATGATGATGCAGGAAGGAGTAGTGCTTGGTCACTACATTTTTGCTCTTGGCATTCAGGTAGACCCGACCAAAATTGAAGTCATTGTGAATCTGCCTACCCCAGCCAAAGAAAAGGATGTTAGAAGATTTCTTGGTCATACTGGGTATTACAGAAGATTCATAAAGGACTTCAGTAAGATGGCTAGCCCTATGTATTCACTGCTAACTAAAGATGCTGACTTTATCTAGACATTAGAATGTGATGAAGCTTTCCTACAGCTAAAGTTTGTACTCACTTAGGCACCTGTCCTGCGAGGTCCTAATTGGGCACTCCCATTCCACATACATATAGATGCCTCTAATCATGTCATTGGAGCAGTTCTTGGATAGAAGGAAGGTACACTAGAACATGCTATTTATTTTATTAGCAAAAATTTGCAAGGAGCCGAGTTGAACTACACGGTTACCGAAAAGGAGCTATTGGCTATTATCTATGCTCTGAAAAAACTATGCCATTATGTCACTGGTTACCAAATCTTTGTGCATATGAACCATGCAGCTATTAAGTACTTAGCTAACAAACCTTCCATAACAGGAAGGTTAGCTAGATGGTTGTTGTTGCTACAAGAGTTTGATATTACCATCATAGATAAGCTAGGAAGATCAAATGTGGTGTCCGATTTTCTCTCACGCTTGCAGAATGTTGATAAACCTATGGCAATCAATGATAGTTTCCCTGATGACCACATGTTCTCCATTGTAGAAAAAATCACCATGGTATGCTAATATTGCTAGCTATCTGGTTTCACAAAAGGTACCTCCACACTTCTCTCCAAAGGAAAAGTGGTTACTAATAGAGAAAACTTTCAAATTTTCATGGATTGTTGATTGTTTATTCTATACTGACCCCGAAAAAGTATTGAGAAGATGCATTCAAGAGCATGAAACTTATGAAATCCTTCAGGCTTGTCATGATGAGCCTTGTGGAGGACATTTTACTGCCAAAAGGATAGCCATGAAGGTACTTAATACTGGTTACTACTGGCCATCCCTCTACAAGGATTCAACCAGTTACACCAAGAAGTGTGATCGATGCCAGAGGATGGGGCGACCCACTAAATCTGATGAAATGCCACTCTTTCCTCAGGTTTTTGTGACTCCATTTGATAAATGGGGAATTGATTTTGTCGGTCACATCACTCCTGCATCTGATGAATATTCATACATACTTCTATGTACTGATTATGTAACCAAGTGGGTGGAGGTTAGAGCCATGAAGTATGTCAGGGATAACATAGTTGCACAGTTTCTATATGAGGAGATATTCATGCGCTATGGTGTACCCCATGAGTTAGTCACTGACCAAGGAGCTCAATTTACCTCCACACTGATTACTACTCTAATAAACGAGTATAATATTCACCACCGAAAATCAAGCCCTATCACCCACAGGTGAATGGTCAAGCATAAATCACTAATAGGGAGATATAAGCTATCCTCACAAAGACAATTCAGTTGCATAAGAAAGATTTGAGTAGTCACCTCGAAGAAGCAATATGGGCCTACTGCACTACATGGAAAACCACAACAGGGTTTACCCCTTTTGAGTTGGTCTATGGAAAAATAGTTGTGATGTCGATTGAGTTTGAACATAAGACTTTACGAACAACATTACAGATAAACATTGATCTTACTAAGGCAAAAAATGACAGGATCCTACAGCTTAACCAAATGGATGAGTTAAGGAAGGCCATCCTGCAGCACACATAATTGGTTCTAACACAGCAGAAAAAGTGGCATGATTCTCACATCCTTTCCAAACAGTTTGCTCCTGGCAATTGGGCTCTTTTGTATGACTCAAGATTCTAAGAAAACCAAGGTAAGCTTACAACACATTGACTTGGACCTTATGAGATTATTCATGTTTATTCTAATAGAGCAGTTCAGCTAACCACCATGGACCCTGTATGTTTCAAGTTACTAGTGAATGGTCATAGGCTTCACCTATACCATAAACCACAGACAAAGGCCAATTTCCTGTGGCAGTTTGAGATTTCTCCTATAGTAGTTGAACCTCCTGCAGCCACAGAACCTCCTGCAGCCAAAGAACCTCCTCCAGTTGAAGACTTTCCTGTAGCCAAAGGACCTCTTTCTACTGAGGGCATTCCTGCAGCCAACCAGAGTAATTATTTGCTCCAGTCGTCTCTTTGAAAATTTCCCACATGTAGTCATAATAAAAATTTTCGTTCCCATGAAAATCTCTTTTCCATAATAAAAACATCATTCCATCCGCTTTTTCATCATCTTTTTCTGCCATCAACGCATTCACGTCACCTCATTATTGCGCTAGCTCAAATTTTTACTGTGCCTACGTCATCAAATCTTTCCAGATTTGGGCATTTAACGGTATGATATTCCAATGTACGCATTACTTTATTGCCTCAAAAAGTTTTTTTTTACTTCATCTAATATTATTATGACACATTGTAATTAATAAGAGCGATTCATCCATGATTTTTTTGTACATTGCCATGCAAGTGAGGACACTTGTCACCTTTTTTGTAGGGGTCAGTAAATAGGGTTTTGTGTATAATAAATGAAATATCCCATGAGCTCAAAACTTATATAATTTCCAAATCAGGTGTCATAATTTCCAATCTTTGTCATTACTATTTTTTCTACCTGAATTGTACTGAGCCATCATATCAAAAATTACGATTTGACAACCCCTGCATGTAAACTGTTGAAACCAACCTTGTTTTTAACTCAAAATTTTAGCTTAACTTCACATCATTATTTCAAAATTTTTTGTTGTGTCTTGTCTACCTAGAAACACTAGAAATTTTTCAATCCAATTTTGGGCACATCAGAGAGATTTTCAGCGAAAACAGAATAGAGAGTATCAATGGAGTGAGGAGATTTTTTAGTTTTCCAGACATTGTTGGAATCTCAAGCAGCAGAATGGGTGGTTCTCCTATACGGCATGAACCATCAAACCACCTGGTATTGTTATAGGAATAGGACAACATTCAGGCTTTTAACAGACTAGGGTGGCTCACCTATTTTGTTAGGTTAAATGGGTATGACGAAGATACGACACTAGAATTTTTGAGAACATACAACAATGGAGTTGCATATGTAAAGGGGTTGCAAATTGAAGCTTCGAAAGAAAAAATTGCCAAAGTCTCTAGAATTCCATCTACATGTGAAGCATTTCCACACGGGCACGATGCATGAACAACCAGAGCAAAATTTGCGTTGCCAATAGACGCCCCAATGGATTACAGTAAATAAGGAGTAAAGTAGACATCTATTCCAGAGGAATTTCCTCAGTTGGTTGTTCATGTCATAAGGTACATTACCTATGAGGGTCATTTTTACTTCTTGCATGTAGTACACTTTAAATTGTTGAGCCATTTACGACATAACCGTTTAGTAAATGTTCCAAATTTTCTTTACGCCCTTTTGAATTTAAGTGCTGAAGAGGTACAGAAAGGGCGGTAGAACACAATGACCCACCATGGTTTAATCAAACTGTTGGTGGAAAGGTCACTGAGGGATGTCTCTCCCATGTCTTAGGATAGATTTATTATGGCACCTCATGTTGAATTGCATGGAGAGAGGCCACGACCTGAGAATCAAGAAGAATAGGGAAATAACCTTGATGAGGAAGAATAATTTATTGAACAAGATGAACCCTTGAGGAATTCTTCTCCTTGGGGAGTTACTGAGGAGAATGTTCCCTCTAGCCATCCAAACCCTACCTCAAGGAGTGGAGAAACTGAGGTTTCCACAGTTTCTCAGAAAAAAGATAAAAAGGGCAAGGGCAAAACAAAAATGGAAGAATATATGAGTTGGGATATTCTTATTTCTACTGTTTCTCCTGCAGCCACACCTACCAAGAAAAAAAAACTTTCACAGAAGCAACCTTTAGCCTCTACTGATACCCCATTGCACAGAAGTGTTTGTTTGAACACGACACAACCAGACGACAAAAGTTCCTCTGTTACGGCTGACGATTCTCATGTCTCCTCAGAGGAACCCTTATAAGAACAACCGCAAACAGGAAGTCCTATTGCAGAATGCCAGGTTATGATGGAAAAGGATCCTACAGCCACTGAGGTGATTCCAAAAGTAGAGTGTGTAATACCATAAGTAGTTGAGCCTAAAGGTGCCAGAAGAGAATCTTCTTCTCTATAAGAAGGCAATCATAGGGAAAGGCCCCTTGTTCCAAAAAATGTGTGAGTTTTTCCAAAGAAAGAGGAAGACCCACAAGCAGCCAGGGTGGTCCCACATTGACAACCTGATGAGGTAACTGTTCATGCTCTCTCGGTTGACTATTTCAATGCAATGCAATATCAGAAATTGATGTGGGAATTGGAAAAGACAAAATTAAAAAGGGAGCTTGAAAGAAAATAACAAGAAAATGAATTCCTACAGAATAAGACAAATAACATTGCATATATAATCCCAAAATTGATAGAATGCAGACCACCACCACGGGTTTATGCCCTATGCCTCAAGGAGCAATTTTTCCTATTTAAATTAATTAGAGTCCTCTAGGATGTTAACTCAGGCATAGAAACCCCATATGAATTCATGGCTGCATACAACACATCACCTGATTGTGTTTAGAATCTTTTATGTGAGTTATACATGCACAATTATGTTGTTCCTTTTAACACTAATTGGAATCCCCTTCTTTTTATTGGTGATATACATTTTTCTGCCCTTGTTTCCTGGATTCAAAATGAAATAAATTATGGTGAGAGATTACATAAGTACAGAATCTTGGAAAAGTCCATTTCATTGCCCCTTCGTCATGAAAGTCGGTCACCACGAAGAATTTACTGTGATTGGATGCAAATTGTTTATGGATTTCATGATTCTGCACCAAGGAAATAGATTCTAGAGAGCCATGAGGATGTTTTCTTAGCATTTGAGAAATTATCATTATCAGATGGGGACAGGGTAGCTGAAGGGTTACAACAGAGATGGGAAAGACTCACCCTGGCACTTAAGAAGGCAGAGCCACACAGTCTGATTAACTTGTGGGCTACAATGCATCATGTTAGTTGGTATATACACCAAGGAAGACAACCACGGCCCGAGTGATGGTTGACACTCACCTTCCAGCCTCCCCTACTTTTATGGCCATTATACAACCGTGTGGATGATGAAATAGATGAACAAGAGGAACTAAGTAGATGGGTAAAGGTGGAGTGCAAAAATGGGTTCTACTAGCGAGTGGGCACCTCCATGATTGGAGAAACACAAGAAGGAGACCTTTGGGTTCTTGCCAAGATCCAGAATGTCTTAGTTCCCAAGGATCGACACTAGTCTTCATAGGGGGCAAAATGATAGGCCATTTTAATGGCATTTTTTAGATACCTTAGAAGAACTTTTGCTAGGTCCTTTCTTATGTTTTATTTTATTACTCCAAGACTTTATGCTCTAAAATTGTTATTATGTGGTAGTCAACCACAGGACCTATGCCATGGACATATGCTACTTCATGTTCTTTATCAGGATGAATATGCTTTGTTTATTGCTATGGAATTATGATCATGTTTTATGAATGAATTGACTATTTGAGCAATAGATAATGTATGTACTTTGAATGATTGCCATGAATTCTTTTATCCTAATAGTGTTAATGCAACACATCAAAGTAACAACCATCATCTTTTTCAGGTGAGCATGTCTATGTGTTGGATGCTTGAATTGGTCCTGCAGCAGATGCACACAGATGAAACATCGACGTAACATCGATGGAAGGTTTCCAGTTAATCCAGTGGAAACGGTCGAGCGAAGACTTGGTGAGTGCAATAATTTCCTTGATGAAATCTAGGAGAGAGTGGGAAGTTAGATCTATTGTCTACGCAGTTCTTTCCTCTCTTCTAGACCGATTCTATTTCCTATTTTCTAGTTTTTCCTTTCTGTTAGCTGGTTGTAATAAAGGCTCCGCCTTTTCTTAGGGCGTGTGGAGTTTATCAGTTAGATGTTTTTCCCTTTAAATAAAGCCCCTCTCCTGCGTGAGAAGGAAGGCAGTAGTATTATTATTATAGTTGCAATATAGTTCAATTTTGCTATTTTCACTGTTGTTGAGAATTCCCGTACTCTGTTATTTAATTTAATGTGCAAATGAAGTTTTGAGTTTAATTTTGTGTAATTGAGTGTTTTAGGTAATCACCCAAGGGGGACCACTTGGTGAGGAGTCTATAGTTAAATTCATTCTAGTTATCTCACTTTCCTGCATTTCTGTTATTTCAATTCCTATGCTAAACAACTCCTGCAGCCAAAGCCACAGGGCAGCTACCACTTCCTGCAGCCGAGTGACAGAGTAAATAAGGCATTATAGTTGTTTGTGTGCACTCTTCCATCCTGCTAGAAGCATTCATTTCCATCATTTACTTTCAAGCATCTACTTTCACAACAATAGTTTAGCTTTCCTTTGAGTATTCATTTCATGCAGCAATAGTATAGTTTCCTTTTGAAAGCATTTATTTCCTGCAGCCATAGAGTAGTTCCTTTTCAACATTTATTTCCTACAACAATTATAGAATGATTGGTTGAGAAAGTGCTTGGTGCATATATTTTTCTGGCCCATTTCAAGTAACATGTCCCTAGGTTTGACATATTAAATGAGTTTCTTATAAAGTGGATGAAGTGCTTATTTGGATGTCCAATCCTTGAGTTAACGGATTATGCCTAGTTTCTGAGCCTTTATAACAAGCGATCAAAGATTCCTCTTCAAATTTGCCAGACATTATTGCTCCATGCATCGAGCCACCTACTACAGTTGTTAAGGACATACTTGAGGATATTTATCTCCTCTCAGATGATAGATTCAACACATCTATTATCCCACCTTCATTAGAGATTCCATTAAAAGAGTCTCAGGCATTCTCTTTTGAGCATCAGCTAGGCCTTCCAGTTTCTCCTCACATTCAAGGGTTTCATCTTCTTCGTCTAGTGCCTTTGGTTCTTCCATAGTGGAGCCACATTGGTCTGATCATCGACACAAGGGTTCTATCATTCTGGGAGAGAGTCTTTTGAGCCTTTATTTTTCAGCATGCTTTTCTCCATCTCTTTTTGGAGTAGAGTTTTTTCCCATGTGGTTTTCTCTATTTCTCCACTCTACAGAGATTTGGTTGTGATTGGGTACTTGATCAGGCCTTGTTTTCAGGACCCAAATTTACTGCTTTCAGTAGTTGCTTCTAGGTTTTAACTTCTCCCTATGTTTATCTTGAGGGGGGGGGGCGTGTTAGAGTAAAAAGGTATTTCTATGTTCACTTATTAATTAAATTATTACTGATTTAATTATTTAAGTCACATTTTTATCTCTTGTTCACTTAAGCTAAACTTTAGACATACAATAATTAATTCTTTATTAATCATTCATGCAACCTAGGTTTCTCCACCTACTAGGTGTTCAATCTCCTTTATAAGGATTGATCTCTTTGTATTTTATCATTCCCTCTCTGAATGAACATTTTGTCTTTCAGAACATTCTTGTCTCCAAGATTTGCTTTTGTAACAGGCTATTTTGCATGCAGTGGATCTTGGTGTTTGAATTCTATGAATTCTAACAAAATATGCTCACTCTTTTAGGGTGATCAAACACCTAGACCTATCTTTTTCCTGAATTTTGCTTTCTAATATTGCAAGTGATTTAGAGCCTTAGAGGGCATACCTCCCAAGTGCTTTACGAAAATTGTGACAGAGAAGGCCCAAATTGAGATACAAAACCACTTTAGCCATGGTTGGTCCAAATCACTATAAAATGAAATGCTTGCATCCTTAATGGGGTGTGAGACAAAGATCATTGCATAATATCCTTCTTCTACTAGTCCTTTGGGAGTGTGTGAAATCGTGTTTTTATGTGTGTGGGAAGCTCTCGTAATTGAGAGGTAAAATAAAATCTCTTTGAATGGATCATTGATTAAATATTGGTTAAGTAGAAAGCTTACCTATTCAGCCATGTTGAACCAAAATTGACTTTAGATAGATTTATTGAAGTGTTTTCTTATGAAGACCTTGTTAAAATGTTAAAAAATATACACTTTTTGTGTAGATTTTAAGGTTGGAAAACATGTTTTTTGTGCTTTTTGTGTTTGTTGATACATAATTTTAGAGAAAAGCATCCATTAAAGATCCAAAATCAGCTAAAAATCCTTGAGATTTGTGAAATAGAGACAAATTCAGGCAGCGTAGCGCCTATGAACATTCTTTCAATGCCTATAAAAATAATTTCAACGCCTATAAACATTCTTTCAGCACCTATGAAAATTCTTTCAACGCCTATATAGATTCATGCAACACGTACAAACATTCTTTCAGTGCCTATAACAAAGAAACTATTAGAATAGTCCCAAAGGATAACTGAGAGGGGGGGGGGGTGTGAATTAGTTATCAACTAATTTAATTCTTTTCTTTTATTAACTCTAGAATACAATAAAGTAAATGCACATTCAGATAACACAATAGACAACACCACAATTTGGTTATGGGGAAACCAAATGGTAAAAACCCCGGTGGGAATT